>CM075810.1:49404194-49635656 GCA_037975025.1 Excoecaria agallocha | reverse complement strand
GATGCTAGCTTGCCAGCAGTCAAACCATAACAGTTTAGATGATTGATGTTGGTTTATTGGCATGTCGAACCTTCATGGATAAACTAATTGATGCCAGTTTGTTAGCATGTCTAATCAATACTAAGTCTTATTGACACCAGCTTATTGATATGTCAAAGCAAGATTGATGTTAGGTTGATGCTGGCTTGTTGGCATGTTGAACCATAATTGATGCAGTTAAACTATCCTTTTTATAGGTTTGCATGATTCCAACCTATGCGATTTTGTTTTGATCTAATTTTTTGCATTTATAATATCTTGAAATTGCAACATCGGTCACATGGCATTAGCCTTTGCAAGAAAGGTAGCCCCCTGTGTAAGCACAAATAAAATGATAAGTTAACTAAGAATTCATTATTGAGATTATTGGCAATTTTAATTTTACTAATCTTCCTTCTTTCACAAGTCATAATTTTTATGTACAAGTGGGCTATTTGATATCCCTTTCTTTGTTATAATTATTATTTGGTGCTTGCTTTTCGTTTCTCTTTTCTTCTCTTATCTTTTGTTGTTATTTTATTTTTTTTGACTCGTAGCAGATTAAACACCATTTAATCATAATATAACAACATAAAGGAAGATTGAAGATAAATAACTACAAGCTTAAATTTGTATGAAAAATGTTTAAACATCTATCGGAAGGAATAACTCAAAAGACATCACCTCGCCTAATTCTCCTTGACCATTTTCTCTTTTTAACTTTAAATTCCACCAAATTCTTAACTCTAAATTCATCTAAATTAAATAATTGTTGTCCTTTCCACTCTAGGCAAAGATTTAGAGGGAAAAAAAGCTTGGAAGGTAAAGAAATTTAGAGAGAGAAATTCATTTAAGTAAGTGAAATTATGTGATTTAGTTAGAATTAATTGCGAATTTAGGTAATTTATCATTCCCATATGATTTTGGATGAGTAATTAAAGGAAAACTTATGGTTTATACATATCCAAATTTTAGCCTAGGTGAAAAACAAGGAAAAGAAAAGGAGAAAATGAAGGAAAAATGAAAAGAAAGAGAAATCTAAAAGAAGCAAAGGAGAAATAAGTATGTTGATACCTAAACTAATTTATTTAATATAATTAAGGTTATATAACTTAGGATTTTTATATGTAATGTGTGTTTAAATTTAAATTGAAGGTAAATAAATGAATATAAAAGAATTTTATTTGAACCTATTATGTAAATATATGAACTTAGTGGTTTGAATGGAATTAAGTTGAATAAATGTTAGAATTATATATTTTAGGTTTAAAAAACATGTTTAAAATGAATTATCGAAAGAAAATATATGAGAATGTGTGAATACCTAATGTGGCCGAATTGATGGGCAATTAAAATGGCAAGTACATAATGAGATAAATGATGATTATGATGAGTTAATGATAAATATACATGAATTATATCTTAAAAACATTATTAGAATAGATTATGATAAGAGAAAGAATATGGATGGTTATGTACACAATATGGATGAATGGTATTAGGTATCATATTGATATAATTATGATGATTTAAAGAATGAGAAGTGATGAAGAATGATAAATTGATTAAAGTAATTCATGTTGTATGAAATTCACGTTCAACGTAACATCAAAATATGAGAAAATGTGAAAACAACCTATACTTTTGGATTGGAATTTTAAAAATAGTTTTTTAATTAGTATCTAATAGTGAGATCATAAGTATAAAATATAATTGGCTAGCTATAAGGACATTTATCGAGGTAGTGAGTCATGGCGACTCGTACGAGTGAACCAAAGGTTGATTCACACAATAAATTATGAGTAAAAGTTGAGGAAAAGGAAGAGAAAAGTAATGAATTTAAGTAGTTTTGGACCTATGGGATCCATATCTTGTATATCTAGTTTGATGGTTTCCACTGAAAACTACTAGGTGTGAAATTGATAATAAAAATGCGAAATAGATGATGATGATGATGATAATAATAATAATAATAATAATAATAATAATAATAATAATAATAAAAAGAAGAAGAAGAAGAAGAAGAAGAAGAAGAAGAAGAAAAAGAAGAAAGAGGTAAATTGGGAATTAGGGACTAAAATGTAACTATGGATTAAAAATGTAACTATGTAGAATTGAAAAAGAAAATTATGTCAAAAGTCCATAGCAGCAAGTATGCCATGCATTCGAGTATCACTAGATGTATCAATATTTAAAAACTCATTATTGGTACCCTGGTATGAAATGGGACATAGTGGATTTTGTCATTAGATGTCTAGTTTGTCGGCAAGCTAAAGCAGAATATCAAGTTCGCTTTGGATTGTTACAACCTATTACCATACCATAGTGGAAGTGGGATAAAATTATTATAGACTTTGTCACTAAGTTACCTCTCACTAGGAGGCATCATGACTCCATCTGGGTGATTGTTAATAGATTGACAAAGTATGCTCATTTCTTACCTATGAGAGCTGATTATCAACTAGTTAAGCTAGGAAAAATATACATCAATGAAATTGTAAGACTTTATGGGGTTCCTTCCTCTACTATATCAAATAGAGATCCCCATTTCACTGTAAGATTTTGGAATATGTAACAAGAATTACTGAGCACCAAACTTCATCACATCATTGCCTTTCATCCAAAAATAGATGGACAGTCAGCAAGAGTTATACGAGTACTTAAAGATATGTTAAGAAGCTGTGTCTTAGAGTTTGGTAGGTATTGGGAAAAATACCTTCCATTAGTTTAATTTGCCTACAACAACAACTACCAAACAAGTATATAGATGCCGCCATATGAAGCCTTGTATGGGAGGAAATGCAAAACACCATTGTGTTTGACAAAACTCAGTGAAAACAAACTTGTAGGACCATATTCAATAAAATAATCGAAGAAAAAACATGGGTAATCAAAGATAATTAGAAAACTGCTTCTGATCGATAAAAATCATATGTAGACTTAAAAAGGAAATACATAGAATTTGAAACAGGTGAAAAGGTCTTTTTAAAGGTATCCATTTCGAGGAAGATTTTGAGATTTGGCAAAAAGGATAAATTAAGTCCTAGGTTTATTGGCCCATACGAGATAGTGCAACATGTGGGACCAGTGGCCTACTGTTAAAGTTGCCACCTGAGCTTAAAAGAATTCATGATGTATTTCACATTTCGATGTTGCATCGATATAGGTCTGACCTACCATATATTATCAACCTAATGCGGTTTGGGTGGAAACACTAGTGTGTATTAAGGTCCAACTAGTGGTCTGGATGGGTGATATGGCTAAGATAGACCCACCTGGGATGGTTTTACTTGTCATACCGAGTAAGGCATCTGAAACTGAAAACCTATCCTTTTTGCTAAGGGCATTATAAATCTAACCCATAAGCCTTGAAAGCTAGACAACCCCTCTGTGGATCTGTACTATAGCTATCTCTTGCTAATAGAGATGCCTTTAGAGAGCTTTATCCATTTGGGTAAGGTGTGTGTCAAGCTGCTCATGTCCTGTGATTACATCCTGCTGTTGCTGACTCTAGCAAGTGCACTAGATCGATAAATAATAAAGTGAGGTATAGTTATAATCCTCAAATATTTTACCCAAAGGATTGTGTGTGTAAGCTATGGAAATTAATTGTATGCTAAAGAATTTCCAATTATTTTATGTGTATGAGTTATCTATTTTCTACAATGAAAACTTTAAACACTAAAATGTGCAATGGAAAGAAATTAAATTCAAAATAGCAATAATTTAAGTATGAACTAAATTATGAAAAATTAACAAGTGTAAAAATCTATATAAGAAAAAAGTTGCTCTGGTTCACTCATCCACCCCATACCCAATGTGAATTAATTCAATCCTAATGTAATATATGAACGAATCCGGGATAACCATCTTAACCCAAGTGTCCCATTTCAGATCTAGCTACTCTAATTGCAAAGCATCCCAATCTGGAGAAAGCCATACAACTAGTCTCAGCATGAGTCTTAAATCCTAAGTTCGATTTGCTTTCCTATTTCGAAGCCAAATAACCCAAAAATCATCTATTTTACTCCACACTCTAACCTTAAAATCATAAAATACTGCACTCTAGAGTCCCATTTCGGAGAAATCTAAAATAAACAACATTTTTGATAGAAAAGCTGAGCAAAATTCATTCATAGCATTCAACCCACACAAGCATCAACATCCAACCAAGATATAAGATAAAAACCATTCAACAAAGCTAAAAAATCACTTAAGGAGCTAAAAACTAATGAAATAAAAATAAGCAATAATGAAATAAACCATTCATTCATATATATGTAACTGAAAATATATTCAATATTCACATTGTGGGTAGGAGATTCAAAGATCTCCCAAACAACTAAGAGACTACTCACTACCCATTACAAAATAGAAAAAGAAAAGGATAGATTAAATCCTAAAACTTATGGTGGAATAATACCTAGCTGAATCCCAAGTCCTTCAATCTTTTTCTCCAATGCTTGAAAGGAAATTAGCTGAAAACTATGTAAGTCTACAATTCTAAATTGTAAATCTATGTATTTTGCTGTAAATTTATCTAATAGCAAGTAAATCTATGTATCTATCTATGTAAAATGAATAAAGGAATGAAAGAAGGAAGAAATAAAACCCTAAAATTAAGAAAAACCTAGAACTCCCGACTCTGCAGAAAAATATGCTATTTATAGGTCAACATGGTTTACGGTTGCTAGGGATTCCTTGCTAACCGTGACCTACTTAAAAATCCCTCTTTTAACTGGCTTGAGTCATGGTCATTAGGAAATTCCTAGTAACCGTGATGTAGCTTCAAACTGCATCTAAAAGGGGGGTCACGGTTACCATAAAAAACTTGGTAACTGTGACATAGCTCTCTCTTGCATTATGGAATGAAAACATAACTACCTCATGGTCATTACCAAAAACCTGATAACTGTGAGGCACTTCTCCTTTAGGTTATGTACTGAAGAGTTTCATAGGTCACGATGAACACCCCTCTATGTACAATTATTCTGCTGACCGTGACAAGCCTCAAAACGGTACGTTTTGATAGAAGACTTAGGTCACTGTTACTAGGAAAACATAGTAACCGTGAGGTATCTACAAAAATCATAGTTTAGCATAAAATTCCATCAAAAGCTCTCCAAATCACACAAAAGCTAAATTTAACTAAGAATGGGATTAAATTATTATATGCAAGCAAAATAGAGCAAAAGACACTACAAAGGCAATAAAAACTAGACTAAAATTAATTTAAAACTAAACACTGAATTGGAGTTATCACCTGCCTAAGGTGAAGGAACACAATCTTGATCCTCTATGCTTACTGCCTCATAGCTATAATGGAGAAATTTGTAATAGATTAATTCAACTTGACTTTAAAGATCTCACTATGTAACACCCCCTATGCAAATACCCTATTAACACATGTATCATGAATACTATTAACCATGCTTACACTACATGTTCATTTAATCATCATTTAGCCATTAATCATGCCATATGGTTTCATATGCCTATATTCATGCTACAAGTCTATTCTTGTTTTCCATTTCATACCTATTATCATGCATACTAGCCTATATGAATATTACTTTATGTATATCACATGCACACATATTCTGTCTTAGCTTTACTACTAGTAAGTTACAATATTCTACATAGGTTTTATACATAACATAAGATAACTGGCCTTCATACAAAACATATGATAATTGTATTACAAAACATCCTACATCAAGGTTATCAATCGATGGTTGGTCCTTCCTGATGCAGAGAACGTCCCTCAAAAAAAGTCTTGCTACTTGTACCTACACGGATAAATAACCCGTGCTAAGCTATAAAGCTTAGTGGGGAATATCTACAGATGGATGACCACACACACAGGTCATTAAAACATGCATTTACAATATGCTCATATATTATGAACAACATGTCCAACATAACATGGCAACAGTAACATATACTTTAAAGCGTAAAGCATATTCTCATGAACATAAACATAGTACCCAGGAGAGTAACACATATTTCATTTTCATAATTCGTATAGATGGCAATTTTCCATGTGAACATATTCAATTGAAACATAATTCCTGTGGTAAACCAACAATATAAGCCACAATATCAAGCTTTAGTCAAATAACTTTAATTGTTTAATTTTGATCATTCTATGAATAACGTTTAGCCTGCCTTAGCTTTATCGGTGGATAACGGGAACTATGGATACACATTGGTATCAAAGAAGGATATCCGAAGATATCAAATCTATAGATCCAAACGGGGCCAAACTGTACTGTGGACCGGTCAAGCATACCCAAACAGGGTAGCCTATCAACCCAAACGGGGTTGATCATGATCCAAACGGGATCATATATACTATGGACCCAATCGGGCCAAACTATGGCAGCTGCAATTTCCCTATAGGTGCCTATCTATCCACATCTAAAACTCTATCGCAGGCAGAATTATATTCGTGTTCAATTCACATATTAATACTGTATTCATATATAATATTGTGCACATATACATAGTCTTATAAAACTATGAATTCTCTGGTGTATAATCAGATATATGCACATTTCATATGCCAAGTTATACATCTGGCTTATTCAAATCTGTATGACTATACAATTTGCATCATAGCATATAGGCATGACATATAATCATCATATCATATACTTGATCATGTTCACATTAAGCATCTCACATGTTCATAGTCATGCTAAAACATCTTCTATCTCATAGGGCAATTACATGCTCATATACTCATATACATAATCATAAATGTACATACCTATGGGTACATTCGCATATAGTTGACTTATTCTTTTGAGCATGTTTACCAACACATATAATATCAACATGTTTCCATATTGGCATATACACATGCCAAGGTCATACCATTATATTCTCTATTTCATATCACAGGTACATGTCAAAATGTGCACTTTCATGTCATAGGATTTACATGTGTATATATATATATATATATATATCAATTTGGCATATGACCATCATGTACAAGACTAATTACATGTATAGGTTAGATATTTCATCATTAGTCTTTATTCATATACACAAATGAATGCATATGTGTGCATATAAATCCTTCATTGATAGTCATATTACATGTCTCATTCAATTAACTTTACTATCACATAAGCAACTATATGTCTCAATCAATTTAAAATCATATTATCAAGTGTAGTAACAATCTGCTCAAAATTGTAGTTTCTGTTACATTGAACAATCTAGAAAATAAGTCCGGATTCAACCCTAGATTACATGTACATAGAGACAGATTTAATCTTAGGTTTCTTCATATGAAATTTAGGTATGGAAGTCTATTTTTATACGCAAAAATAATCACTCAATTTTGAGGTCTCTAGCTCAACTTATAAGCAAAATAGTACAAATAGATCATTCAGAAAATCACACACGTGGCCATGTGCAAAGAAGAAGAAAAACTCACGTGGCCACGTGCAATGAATGAAGTTTTATGCAGAAGAAACACACGTGGTCACATGTTTTCACAAGAGGAACCAGACATGGCCACGCACAAGGGAAAGAAAAGGCTCACGTGGCCATGCACAAGGGAAAGAAAAGGCTCACGTGGCCACGGGTAAGAAAGAAATATACACATGCGTGGCTACGTGCTTCAAGCAGAGAAACTATCCAAATTTTCACTATCAGAAAATGAAAATCAGTTCTCAATTCTTTCTACAAAGTTTTAGATATATTTTTCTAGTTTTTAAAACATCAAAAATCAACCCAATCGGAGCTCTCAATCTCAAGATATACCCTAAAAACCAAAGACTGCTCTCAAAAACAAAGGCAGCAAGCAAGACCCGGATTCAAGCCTATTTTATCTATCATACAAATTGATTCAGACTTCGTGTTCTTCATATGAAATGAATATATATGAGTCTAGTTTCATATCCAATTGGAATTTCTCAATTTGAGTCATGGAAACTCAAGATATAACAAAAATACTACAGACTGGTCATATGATCCTTAAAACAGATTTTTACATCTTTCAATCAAACGTGTATTTTTCCTTTCTAAACCACTTCCAAGCTTGAGATTCACATATAAAACATGTAATATAAGCAGTAAAGACATCTCTCATGCTAACACATCAAGCATACACACACACTTATGCAAGTTCCCATACCTTGGCTGATAAACCCAATGTCTTCAACCTCTATCAATACCATTTCCTTTGCTCTTCCTTCCTTCCTCTTCTCCTTCATAAATACCATCATCATCATCATATATTTCCAGCATATTTACATTTTCTCAGTCAAAATTAAACAAGAAGAAGATGATGATGAAGGGTTCAATTAACAGTTTAATTACCTTACGTTTAATACCTTGTACTCTTGATTAATCAACAAACATCATTCTCAAATTGTTTGAGATAAATCAATGGAAATAAGAAGGAAGAAGAAGATGATCTATTTTATGGTTTTCTCTCTTCAATTGCCAACACCTTCACTTACACAACCACCTCTACATTCCATTATCTTTTTTCTATTTATATAAGTGGCAAAATTTCCCTTTTACTCCCTTAAAATCTTGCATGTCACACAAATGCCACAAGCCTTTAGGCATGTTAGACTTTAACCCCTCCACTAACTCCTTTTTCTTAAATCAACCTATCAATTTATTCATTCTTTCAAAATTGGCCACTAAAATGCCAAAAATACAAATTAACCCCAAATTAATATCTTTTACTTCAATTACATCCTCAATTACTATTAAACTATATTCTTTTATTTTATTTTCATGCAATTTACATAATAACATGATAATTTAGCCCCTTACTTAATCACAAAAATATGCAAATTAAATTAGGGTCATGTTAGGGGCCTTACACACTGAATTGCCCTTTATCCCTTAGAGTTGATATTCTGGGATCTAAACTATATTCCCTTAAATTACTTATCGATTTATTACACTTGCTAACTTTGTAACACGACTAGGGAGGTCCTCGCTACTCTGTAATATTTGGGATACCATTTTTTAGACAAACGGAAGGGAGTCATCCAGTTCTAGGCCTTGGGAATTTATCATAGCATTATAAGGCATCAATTTTGTAGAGACCATGGGGCTTGTAAATGGGTTAGGTACCATCATGCCACAATTGATGGACAAGGATAGATAGAGAGCTGTGACATTACCAATCATTGTCTATGACTCAGATAAGGTGAAGAGCACGATGTCGGCTTTTTAGATTTATAGGTACCTCTAGAGAGTCTTATCTACCTTATGCCTGGGACTTATAGGGAGTTTAGGTAATGTTAATTCAATAGATATTACTAACTTGTGGGGGATGCAAGAGGGTCATCATATAGACATCACTTATAAGATCATCACAAAGCTGACCAGGGTAGGCACCATGCTAGGCACCCTCGCTTGCATAGGCACCTTCAGCCACTCTATGAAATGACTTCTTCATAAGATTGGCAGAACTAGATGCATCTAGTAAATGCCTGAAAGAGGCATTATAGACCATACTTATTGTAGTATAGTTCTTCTAAGCTTTGTGAGTGATCGTTCAGACCTTGCAGATAGAGGTACAGGATCTCAAAATAGATATAGAGGCTACGGGACATAGATTTGATGAGTTCCTACAGGTAGTTGATAACTCTATTACCCAACTCAGAGACTAGGGTACTTGAATTGAGATCACGATTCCCAAGGCTAGGCAGGAGCTAAGGAGGTACATTAGGTACTTGAGGGAAGACTTCATGAGGTATTTAGAGAGCCACTCTAGGGAAATCCTTGAGGTAAGACAGGGGTCAGAGAGGCTAGCAAGTGTGATAGCATAGTTCCTACAGCTTTTTACATCCGCACTACCAGGCTCCAGGTTTGTATTTATGCAGGTAGGGGAGTAGCCACTAGCAGCACCTCAAGCCATAGCACGAGCAAGACAGTCAGCTTTCAGGCCACTTCCAATAGTAGCTTATCACAGAGCACCAGGGCCACCTTAGTTGATGGTTTTGTATTCAGGGATTTTATCTTTTGTCATAATACTTTGATGTACATAAAATTAAAAAACATGTATTTATTTAGTTTTGTATATATTTTGCATTTATGGTTGTTTCCTTTATTTATTTACATCTATCACTCAAAATTGAACGAAAAGGAAATGGAACTAAAAATGAAATGTAAGTAAGATAAAAAAATAGCAAGGTATGCACCAAAAAAATAAAAAATAAAAAAGTGATATAGGAAGAAATAAATAAAAAGATGATGAAACAAAAAGAGGCTCAAAAGGCCAAACCTTGTAAGCAAAGCACTAACATTCAACATTTTTTTCCACAATAGGTACTGAAAACTCTCACCATAAATAGAATTTCAACATCTTAATCAATCTCAACAAGTGTATATTTGCCAAAAAAAAACCTTCCCTAGTGAAACACTAAACATCAACCGACAACAATTTGATTTTGTATGCTCCAGGTTCTAATCAAATTTGATCAAGTCATTCTAGCTTTTCATGCCTTAGGTGCTAACAAGATATATTCAAGTAGCACTGATTCTGCATGCCCCAGGTGCTAATCAGTCTTTATCAAACTGTTCTAATTCTGTATGCCTCGAGTGCTAATTAGCCAAAATCTTCTTTCTTCTCTCAATTGTGCATACTCTAGGCACTAATTAAATAAGTGGAGACTTGTTGCCTTCAACCAAGAGATTCACTGCCTCAGGTACACATCCTTTTCCTTGTACTCTAATTTTTTTCTTACCTTGGCACTAGTGCACTAGCTCCCCAAAATTGAAGGCACCTGTTGATATAATGACCTGAGGCAGCCTAAATCAGGATTACCCTATGATGAGGACATGATATATTACTGATAGCAGCTTTGAATCCTAAGGCTCCGATCATGAATTATGAATATTTTTTCAAAATAACTTCATGGATTTCTAAATGTTTACAAATGATTTTAATTATCTAGCAAAATGTGCATAAAAACCTAGGTTCGAATTAAATGGTTAACAAACAATTAGAATTATTTCAAATAAACTAAATGGCACACAAATAGAAGAATTTCTAGAATTAATAATAAATAAGGTAAAATTAAATAAATAATAGAATAAGATGATGCATTTTAGAATTCATGCAATATTCACAAGCACACGCATGCTAAAACATTTAAATAAATGTGACAATAAATAAATAATAATAAAATGTATATGTAACAATAACAATAATAATAAGATACAAATAATGATGATGATGATGATGATGATGATGATTAAGGCTGATTATGGATCGGTTAATTGGTCCATAAGCCAAAAAATTAACCAATCAATATAGATCACTTTTTATAAATAGTAACCATTAATCAGTCCATTATAATCGGTTAACAAGTCCATCAATTTTGATTTTTGATCTGGTTAACCAATATTTTTCAGTTAACCATTACAATTATAAAATAGAATCATAAAAAATTAAAAATTTCAAGTTACTTAAAAATAAAAATTAAATACTATAAATAATTAAAGATATTGTGAAAATTACAAATATAAATTTAAAATGCTCAAAATATTTGAATTTTAAAATTACAAACCAAACACATAATGTCCCAACTAATTCAACAAGTAAAAATACAGTTCAACTTAAGACTTTGGTAATATGGTTACATAGTCAACTCTCTAGTCATCAACTTAATCACATTGTAGTCACCCGACTCTACAATTAAGAAAACAACAGTAGAGAATATAAGTAGAAAAATCAAACCAGCTAACCTAGCCAAGGAAAACAAAACATTAAAATAACACTAGCAACAATAACGCCAAGGTAAAGGGAACAGAAGCTGTATAACAAATCAGCCAATCCTATCTAGTATCTTGTTTATATTAATATTTTCAATTATTAAGCCATCTATCTTATTTGTCACCAACATGATATAAACTAAACAATTGTCAAACATAACAATACAAAGAAGATCTTGACAAACCAATAGGATTAGGAGCAGTGCAGTGCTATTACTAGCTAATGCACATTTAAATATATAATTTCCTCTTTGTTTTTATGAACTAATTATAATTTTTTTTGTTAAATACAAATGGGGATCAAGTGGATGTAGAGGTGAAAATGGCAAATAATAAAATGCTAAAACATGGACTGGCCATAAATATAGAACATTCATTAGCAAATATTAATCTTATTGAAAAAGATATCCGGTAGTCATTATCTGCCTCACTTAATGTCATCAACGATTATGATTTCACACATCAACATCCAAATGCAATCAATTACTATTTATTAATTAACCTTAATTGCATAACTTTTAGGGTATAAAATGAACATAATCTAACATATGGGCAAAAAAACCAAATTAAGCAATAGAATAACCCATGCAATATAATCTTATAATTATGCCTAATATATCATAAGATAACCTAACATAATTTATTAATAAATTATTTGAAAAACATTATCTTTAATTCCAGACTATATTAGGTAGAGTGCCCGAGAGAGTGACCTTATATTAATTTTATGTGAAGAAATTGGGTGAGATCATAGGTTACCCATTTACTCCATAGTAGGAAACACAATGGGTGTTTCAACAAAGCATAAATCTTTGTAGTTTTCAGTATGAAGACTACTTGGAAGTGATGCCTAATAATATAGCATTCATGTTTTATGTTTACCATATATGTATTACACCTTTTCTTTTCTAAATTTTTGTTTGCAAAATCCTGATAATTAATATTGTAGAAACAAGTTATATACTTATATCAAAATATTGCTACAAACATAGGAAATAATTTAATACAGACGATGATAGGTAAGTAAGAAATTATACTCATATTTTCCATCTTTGTAATTATTTTATTGATAAATCTTTAACAAGAATAAGCTGATAATTTTTTGTTAATTTTGTAACCAAATGAAATAAACTCAAATCTATTTTTAAATTTAATGTATAAAAAAATAAATACTTATAAAATTAATATGATGAAGTCATTTGAACTAAAAAATACAATTTGTAAAATGAGAAATTAATTACTCACTAATTAAATCTAGCTGTGAAAATTGAGATAAGAAGTAGAAAAATGGCAAGAGGTAGATGGAAATGGTGAAAGAAAGGAAGATGGTGAGATTGTGAGGAAGAAAAGTGGCGAGGGAGACTAATGGATGATAAGATTATGATGAAGGTGAGTGACGACTGGTGATATTGAGGGAGAATGGTGAATTTTATGAGGGTTGTCTGGGATAGGTTGAAGAGATTTTAGGTTTTTTAATTAATTAATTATATATATATATATAATTAAATCGTTTGGTTAATTGAAACAGTCAATTTTTTCAAAGGCAGATCGAAAATAAAATTGAAATAACTAACCAAAATTGTAAAAAATCGGTTTGGTTAACTATAAAATCGATTCAATTTTATACCATTTTTTGGCTAACTAATTTTTTTATTTTTTTTTGTTCAACCCTAATGATGATGATGATATTAACAAAATTAAAGGAAATTAAATATTTGCATAAATATGTAAATAAAAACAAATAAATAATAAATAATTATTAATTAGGTAAAAGAAATAAATACAAATAAAAAATAATAAAAAGATAATAAACAAATAGGAAATAAAGTACAAGTGAAAACAATATAAAATATATTACATCAAATAAAAGAGAAAAGAAAGCAGGAGAAAGGAAATGCAGAAGAGGAATAAACCAAGGGAGGCAGTGTTTGACAAATCGAAAAGGAATAAAGAAAAGGGTGAGTCATGGGACCAAACAAGTGAGTCACGGAGTAAAGGATGATTCACGCTCAAAGGAAAGGAGAAGGACAGAGTCACAGATGGGTTGAACAAGCTGCAGAGTGCGTTGGGTGATCCAAAGGTGATTCATGTCGAGTCAAGTGTGAGTTACCCTAAGACTGTGACTCGCTCATAACTTGAGAATATGAGTCAACCCCAAATCATCTAGTAGCTATTAGAACGACACCATAACAACCAAAAATCATTTAAAAATGGCAAATTAAATCCCTTAATGCATAAAAGTAACTCAAGTCCTTACAAATTTTTTTTATACATAAAACAACCATAAACACATGTTCAAAAGAACCAAATCAAGAAATCACCATACGAGGCTCAAAGTTCAAATATGAGTACATAGATGATGAAACCCCTCAACCTATGCTTAATTAGACTCATAAAAAAATAAAATATTCATGACTAAAAATCAATAATACACATGAATAAGCAATTAACACATGTTTGGGCAAAGGAAATAAAAATGATAAATAACACAAAATAAAATAAAAAATAGAGCATGAAAGAGGAAGATGAATATAAACCCATTACTTCTTTTAAACACAAATATACATGAAAAAATAATTAACCTTTAAATTAAATTATAAACCAGGAGAAAATAAAAATATCATATAACTCAAATCTTGAACACAAACAATGAAATCAAGGAGGAAGATATACAAACGAAAGCACAAGTATTTACATGGAGAAAGCTCAAAGATTTACATGAGACTAAAAATTATCTAACCCCTTCATATTACCTTTAGTTGAGTTGCTCCAAACCAAATGAATCAAGCACCCCTTGGTCTTTTTCTCTCTTTCTTCTTTCTGGTTTTCTTTGAGTTTCAGTAAAATAGAGAGAGTGTTTTTTTCCTTTCTCTCAGCTTTTTAAAATTCTTTCTCCATTCAAAAAGGTGATTTCCTTTCCTATTTAAATGGACATCATGAGCATTAAATACTTAGATTAGGCCAAAGAAAATAAGGGAGATTTTTTTTATAAAATTTAATCTCGTGTTTTGCATGAAAAAGTTAAAATTTTGAGAAAAAGTGCTTGGTCATGTCCATAACAAATTGGCCCCCCCAAAAACCCTAAAAAGCCATTTATAGATGCAGTTGAGGGTGAGTCATAACCTAACCTAGCAAGTTATGAACTTAACTCGTGCCTAGTGATGCGAGTGATAGGTATGGAAGATAGGGGCACGGTTCGCTCCTAAAGGCTATGACTTAAAGGCGAGTCACATGCTTAACCTTTGAGTCAAGGCTATAACTCACCTCTGAGCCTTTCTTAGTGCTTAAACGTGTACTTTTTGTCCTCTGAAAGAAAAGAAATAGGTAAAATCTCAAAATATCATTTTCAACTCCTAGAAACCATAAACAAAAGCTCATAGAATGTTTTTTAAATAATAAACATCAGAGAGGGCCTTAATGCTTTTGTTCTCTAGCTATTTTAGAGCAACATTATCCTAATTATGTAACTCTAATAGGGGCTACCTTAGGACTCGGTGTCTATAGTTGCCCCTAACTTTTGGGGAAGCTAGTGTACTAGTGTCGAGGTTTGCCAACATTTAGAGTGAAAGGATAGCAAACACATACTTGAGGCAATGAGTTCTGATTATAATGAACATACACCACTTAAGTAGTAAGTTTCTAGTTGGATAGGTACCATTGGTTCATCAATGTGTTAACCCCATATCGATCATCTTGATTAATGAAAGCTTGTCAGCATGTGAAATCAAAATGAGTCATTAATGTCTAACTTAACACCAACTTGTTAGGATGCAGAATCAGAGGGGGAGTTTGATTGACACCAGCTTGTCAACATGTCTAACCATGTTAATTGGGATGATAGCTGCTAGCTTGTTGACATGTCAGATCTCTATTTACTAAACTGATTGATGCCAGCTTGTCAATGATTGGTATCTAGCAAGTGTACTAGATCGGCTAGTAATATAGGAAAATAAGATTAAGACTTAAAATATCATACCTTAAGGATTGAATAAATTATGTATTTTAGATTTATAAGTGAGTGATGTGTGAAAGAATTCCCAATGCTATAGTGATAATGAATTGAGTAAACATAAATAAGCAGTAGCTAAAAAATTAAATTAAAATATAAACAATAACACTAAGAACAAAACAAGATTGTAAAAGGTCATAAAATTTAATGATAAACATACTTATACTAAAGGAACTAACCACCTCAACCCCTATTGAAATGACTTGACTAAAAATAACATAAGTGATTATGGAAAACCAGTGTCAAACACATATATATTGTCCAGAATATCATTCTAAGCACTAAATCCTCTTATTAGGAACAATCTAACATTGAGTATATTAATCCGATTTATAACCTCCTAAACCTTCACTAGACATTTTTTCGAAAGATCCAACCTAAGCCTATTCTTAATTCAACTTTCTTAGTCTTAATTCCACTCTTCACCAGCATATAATTACCTCAATTTTAAGAACATAATCATACATCAACTTGAGTGAATTATAACAAAAACATGCACATCATAAGTCATAAATGAAATTGACCATTAACCATTAATTTTATACGTTAATTATTAACTCAACAAAACTTAAGAGAAGAATCAGCTCAAGAATTAAGAAATAACATGCTTACATTGAATTAAAAAGCTCAAATTAAAGCCATTACAATAAAAGTATGAGGGTTTAAGTTTCGCTCAGCAAAAGTAAAGAAGCTACTCACTAATCATATTAAACATAACTAAAAAACTAAAAGAAAATATTACAATACACATAAGGTTGTTAGCTTTCATTGAAGTCTTCTCATAACAACCAATTAGTAGCCTCCAAAACCTAAGTTCCTATATCTTCAAAACTAGATTTAAAACTTTAAAAACTAACTCTCATTCTTTAGAATTCATGCTCCTCTTTTATATTGGTCTTTTATCTACTTAAAACCCTCAAAGAGGAAGAAATCCTACTATAATTTAACTTGCTTGTCCAGAAAAATTAGAATTTAATCTTGTTTCAAACACCTTACCTCGGTATTGGTAAAAAATCCCTCCACCTAGGAGATTTAAGTCTTCTTATGTCCTTTAGGTTGCCTCAGTAAAGGGAAAAGTCCCTCCATAGAGGATAAGGCCTCTGTTATTTCATATTGCCATACTTCCCTTGGTAGAGGGAGAATTTCCCTCCATCGAGGTAATTTCCTCTGACTTATCAAATTCTCCTTTGTAAAGGAGAAATTCCCCTCTATAGAGGAGAATGCTTTCGTACACTATGAATTTAGTTCTCCAAAAACCTTTAAGTAAAGAAAATTGCTCCTTTTGCATGAAATTTTTCCTTTTCTTCAAATAAGTCCCTAAAAACACTAAAAATTACAATTAAATCCATAAACACAGAAATTAAGAAATCAAATAGAAAATTAAATAAATTAACACAAAAATAATGTATTAAACAAGATAAAACATACAAATAATATAGTTATAATTCATAATTATCAAATACCCCACACTCAGTCTTTGCTCACCCTTAAGCAAAATTGAACAAACCAACTTCTCAAACCAATCAAACTTTAACCAAGAATTATGAAAATCAAAATCATGCTTGGTAATTAACAAGAGCACTTAACAAATTCCAACTAGATTAAGTTCAATCAAGAAAATATGAGTCAGTTTCCATGTGTGTGTGCAAGACCAAAACATTTTAAGCATTTTCAAAATCAAAATGACAATGCACCTTATTGTTAAGCTTTAGAATTAATGCACACCTAAGTGTACAAATGCTTTCATGCTTAAAACCCTAGAAATACCATAAGCCTCTCCTTTAGCACCAGAACTTGAAGGTCATCTCCACTAAACAATTTAGAATCAAACATAAAATCACTAGGACTTAATAGGTTATAATGAGGTTATGGCAACAGTTACAAAGAATGGACATAGATAAATAGAAGGAATAGCCACTCTTGGACAGAATAGACTAACCTTTCTAAACTTTACTGCACTAACTCAAAAATATACCACTTAACCAAACTTGCTTGCTTAACCCTTTATACTCAAAGCACTCTTAAGACAAGATTATTGAAACTCTTCTCAATTTTACAATTCACAACATTTTAGAAGTCACAATTCCCTTCCCTTAGAAACACCCCATACTTAAAACTTTGCCATAAACTGTTAGTTTTATTTTTAAGATTTCTTTCTTTTCTTTTCTTTTTCTCCTTTTTCTTCATATTAGCTTCATTGCTGGCAATATTTGATAATATGGGTTTTCTATTTACTTGACTTCTTAGCAATCCCTGCCCATGATACTAAAAATTTTTTCTCATTAAACTCTTCAAAATACCTGACACTCAAACACATAATCACTCAAACACTCACTCCAGCATACACTTCTAATTTAAGCATTGCAGCACTTGCACATTTTCACTTATTTTGAGTTTTTTACGGCACGAACTGTTTTGATCATAACTTTTGCTACAGGTATCTGATTCACTATTATAATATGTTTCCTGAAAGCTCATTTCAAGATGGACATTTGTTACTTGTAACAGCTCATTTCAAGGCCTAAAAATAATGTTTAAGCTTTCATTTTTAAGTTTGAAATTTTAAGAGCATTTTTCATTTGTTTTTTGTTTGCTTAATACTTCAATTTGCTTGCTGAGATTAATATGCATGAATTGGTATGGCTTTATTATTCGTAAATATAGGTTTTCTTAGAGTTTAATTTTGAATTAAGTTATATTCATCTGTATTCCATTGCTCTCAGCTACCTATTGTTTAGAATTGAACTCTATTATTGGTTTGATATAGGTTATGAAATGCATTTATAATTGGCTTATTTTATTTTGAGCTTACCATAACCAATTAAAATCTTTCTCTTCCTTTTATTTAAGCCTAACCATCACCAATTAGCTTTAAACTTGAGATTATGCATTCACTCACCGTCCATGGTGTAAAATATTGATATCATGCATTGAGCACTCAAGTAAGTTGGCCTAGTTGTATCTTTTCACTTAGTTACCATGCTTATTCAACCTTGTTTATTGTACTATATTGGTTTTAGAGGTATGTTTACTTGTTCATTCAATTCAACTGATTTCATGTCTCACTTTGGCTTAATTATAGTTCTTTGTGTGTGCTAATATCACTTTGAATCCAATATGGTGTGTTTTAGCTTACATTTCTCTTAAACACTTACTTATTTATCAAAATTCATACACTGAGCTAATAGTTTAGCTACTTTGCTAAAGACAACAATATTTTAAAAAGGGGGGTAGAGCTCAGTTGAGCTAGATTTTAAAGATTAAATTAAGGGAGTTCTTTTACCTTACTCTTTTTCTTGCTCATGAATTATGTTAGTTATTGTGTTTTAGTCATTTTGTTTTTTCTTTAATTGTTTAGTTTGGTTTTTTTAGTTTGCATGTTTAGTTTTTATTTTGTATGTTAGTTTAGTTAATTCATTTATCATATATTGTATATTTAACTTAGTTCATCCTAGTTTTTTCTCAAAAATTTAACATATTAAACTTGAACTTAGAATTTGCAATGTTTAAAATTATTATTTAGCTTTAGAATAAGCATGTTGTTTAATGAATTTCTAGTTAATTTAACGTTCAATTAAACTTATATTTATTAGTTTCTATCTTTTGGAGCACTTAAGACCAAATTTTGAACTTAAGAAAAATAATGCATTGAAATAGTTAAGTAATGAATTTTAGGACACTAGAACCTTCCTCATCACCCTTTAAAGTATAAAATCAACTCAAAAAAAAGCTAGAAAGTGATTTAGGCAATATTTTTCTTGTTGAGCCATATGTTAACTTATTTTCCTGCCTTATATGCATATTTATCTCTTGTTAGCCATTTTTAAGCCCAATGAGGTATGCTTAATGCATACCATATTTATTTTTGTTACACTTATATATTAACCATATAGCCTAAAATGCTTTTATCTACCTTCTATAATTGACCACTCTAGGATTAGATGGATTAATATGAATTGGGTATCTTGATGGGTGTAGTAAGATATTTTTTATTTTATTATCAAGAGCTATAGATGAAGTCAAGTAAAAACTATACATTCCTTGTTATTAACCATGTTATTATTGTATTGCCAATATTAAAACTAGTATGGAAAAGAAAACAAAGAAAAAAAAGAGAGAGAAAGAAAGAAAAAGAAATAAAGATAGCATGGTATAAAAATAATCTGAAATATGGGGTATTTTACAAGGGAAATCAATTGTGACTTCTTCTAGAAAGGACATGAGTTGTGAAATTGAGAGAGTTTTAATAGTTTTCTCTCTCATAAAAGCTTTGAATTGTGAAGGGTTGAGAAAGTTTGGCTTAATTCTTTATTGCTTAAGTTAATGGGATGAAATGTTAGAATTGTTAGTCTATTTTATCTTGAAGTGGTTATTCTTGTGGTTGATATTTTATCCATTCTTTGATAACCAATACCTTAGCCCCATTACAACCTTTAAAAGATCTAAGTAATTCTAAGTTTTGTTTTTGAGTTGTTTAGCGGAGATGACCTTTGAATTTCGATGCTAAAGGAGAGGCCTATAGTGTTTCTAGAGTTTCAAGTGTGAAATCATTTGTATACTTTTATGTACATTTATTCTAAGCTTGACTATGAATTTGTATTGGTGTTTTGATTTTAAAATGCTTAAAATATTTTGATATTGGACACATATAAGGAAACTAACTCATATTATCATGTTTGAATTTATTCTAGTTGAAATTTTATTAAGTGCTCTTGTTAATTGCTAAACTTGATTTTGAAATGCATGATTCTTTATTTGAGTTTGCTTATTTTGAGGAGTTGGATTGTTCTAATTTGCTCGGGGGCGAGTAAAGTCTAAGTGTGGAGTATTTGATAATTGTGAATTAAATGATGTTTTTAGTGTATTTTAAGGTGTTTAATTGAGTTAATTCAGTTGAATTTTGGTTTATTAGTTAAATTTGTGTTTTAAGTGTTAATTATAAGTTTTGGTATTTTTCAGGGCCAAATTGAAGAAGAAAGGTATTAATTGAAAGAAATGGAAAATTATGGGCCAAATGTGTAATTTTGAGAAATTAAACAAAATTTATTACATTCAGTCAAGAGCTAATTAATACGGCTAAGCATGAAATTATGAGTAGGCTACATATGAAGAAATTGTGTGAAAGAATTAAAAGTCGAAGAATTTGGACAAAAGAGCAGCAAAAGCATGCTTGGTCATGCACCATAAGGTAGGAATTTATGCATGGTTGTGCATGGCTATTTAAGCCTATGCATGGCCGTTCATCTCAAGAAGGAAAAAGCTACTTAGCTATGCATGAGTTGAAGCTTTCTCACAAATGACAATGTAAAGTTTAAGTCTTCAACCTATTTGGCTGTGCAACAAAGAATCACAGTTCGATGAAAATTCCTAATTAGCAGAGTTCTTTCCTATTCTGAATTGGGAAGCTATAGAAGGAAGGATTCTTCTTCAACAACTATAAATAAAGGATCAAAACACCAAAACAACATCATTAATAAGAGAGAACACAACAAGCTTTAATTACAATTTTTCTTTAATTTCTCTATAATTTTCTTTAATTAGTTTTGTATAGTAGTTTTCTATTTTCTTAGTTTACCGATCTCTTTATTTTAGTTGTTTATTGTTATTTTATTTTTATTATGAAGTATTTTTTCTTCTTTTACTAATGGATACTTGAATCTTTTATTTTCATTATGATGACTTGATTGAGCTTTAATATCAATATCAGTTCATTATTTCTTAGTTTTAAGCATATTCTTATCCTTAATTATATTAAGATTAATTGTTGTTTTATTGGTTCAATAACTAAAAATTACTTTAGACATATTTAATGATTTGCATGTTTGTGGGTTAACTCTTTATTATTTATACATGATTATTTTATGATTTTGAGGTAATTATGTGTTGATAATATTGGTCAAGATTGAGAGAGGAAGAACTAAGAATAAATTGGAGTTGAATTTACTTGCAAGAGAGTTCAATGAATGTTTAGGGCTTTAAACTGGATTTTTATGCTAAGTGTTAAATTATTTCTATCAAGAGAATTTGATGCTTAAGAAAGATATTCTTAATTCAAGGTATCAGACTTTAATTCACCTAGTTTTCCATAATCACTGGTGTTTCAATTGAAATTAAGTCATTAAAATGAAAGTTAAGGTGGATAGTTCCTTTAGTAAGAGAATTTTAATTATCATTTTATTTTTAATTCATGTTAGTTTAATTTTAGTTTTTGTTTTGTTTAATTGTTTATTTAGTTTAATTTTTTCTTTAAATCAAAAACATTTGGGAAAAAATATCATATTAATTTATTTCATACATATATATTCTTCTTAACAATCCATGTTTTGTTGGGTACGATATTTAGGATCTTAATTTATATTTTCCTAAATTACTAGCCAATCTAGTACACTTGCTGGACATCGGTCACAAGCTATCAATTTACCCAGCTTGTATATCTAATCTTGCATTTACTTGATTTATAAAGTTCATCATTTGGGGAGAAGGAGCCGCTTTAGTTGCTGGTGCTACTTGATCTTCCTTTAGATTTCGACCAATAGTAAACAACCTCAAGTATTCATCTCTGTTTGTCCAATGTTGGCATGGCTTATCCCATTACACCTTCATATTCTTTACCATGCTGAAGTCTATATACTGGAGCTCACCAAGTGGATCCCCCATTTCCAAGTGTTTTACCACATTTACAATAATGGTGGTGATCCATCCTAAGGAAATCATCTTAATTATATTGGGCTTCCGCTACAAACCCTTGATCTTAAGCTAAAGATGGAATGCTCCACCTAGTTTGATGTCTTCAACCATACAACTTAATATCATCACCACACCTTGATTCACTACACACGAGCCCTCAAGACAATTATAAAAGTTAAAGGATAAAAACTTGTGGAGGACCTTCAATGCATGATATCCCAAAGCTTGAGCTTTGGCCTCGCTAGAATTTTATGGAACTGGGTCAATAGGATCTCTAATTACTTCCCAATTCTGACTTGGAGTGAAATTTAGCAAATCCTTTATACCCTCTACCGATAATCCTAAGTGCTTGGAAAAGTTAGTAAAAAACATGGTGTAGGTTCTCTATCCAAATTTGAAATGAACTGTACCATAGTTATACTTATCCTTAAATTGGCAACTAAAAGATGTAAGGAACTCTCATGCAAGTAATGGATATACCTCATTTAGTTTTTTAATATGGGCATCCCACGTAATGTTGCAAACTAGTATTATGATTTCAGTCCAAAGGACACTAGCTACAATGTTAAGATAGGTCCTAGTCAAATATACTAGAGTCACATAGGTAACATTTATAAAATACTCATAAAGTTTATGATGACCCTCATCTACATAAGAAGGGGTATGTAAACCCGAGGAACTTGAAGCACCATTATGCCTTGCTCATTTTGGGGCCACTACGCAATGTAAAGAAACAAAAGTGAGTGCATAAAATGAAAGTTTAACACATTATCCCAATATAAACTAGTATAATTTAACCATGCTCAAGAATATTAATGGAATTTTTTCAAGTGATCCAAAAGTGCATATCAAATGTCGGAAGAAAATCATACCATAAGAGGTTGATCTGAGATGGTTGAGATGAAGAAAATTGAAGCAAAATAAATGAACTTAGTCATTGAGGCATTTTATCAAATATGTTGTGTGCACAAATGAATTAAGGCATTGTGAATGTAATCTCAACCATTAACAACTCAATAAATGAAAGGAAGCTTCAATATCAAGCAATAAATAAGCAAAATGCAATTAGAATGAAAGATTGCTTCATATGAACTCAATATATGGCATGTGAAAAATCTACATTAAAAAGTATAAAACCTATAAAAGATGCAATTCAAATAATCCAAACATGTAAATGGCACAATTAAGCAAAATTAAGAACAGTTACTTGAGGAATTAATGAAGAAAAATTTTAAAAAACCAAAAGAAAATTTAAATGCCTCAAGAAAGGGAATGATGGACTCGATAGATGAGAGCAATCTTAGGCTAAAAAAATGAAGTGAAGAAGAGAGAGGGCTAGGTGGAGGAATGAAAGAGAAGACTTTATAGGGGTGCTCATTTGGTGGAGGGAAAATTCCCTTTATCAAGGAGAGTGCTTCGGTGTGGGAAACAAAGGGTCCCTTGGTGGAAGGAATTCTCCCTCTATAGAGGAGATCCTTACTGGAATCCTCAAAGCAAAAGATAAGAAAACCAAAAATTATAATAAGCATGCTACCTTGATGGAGGGAATTCTCCTTCTACCGAGGAGATTTCTACTAGGAACAAAAATTGAGGTCCCTCGATGAAGGGAATTCTCCCTCCATTAAAGAGACAATCTTGGGAACTCTAAGGCCAAAACATAAAATCCAAAATTTTCACACTTTTAAGCTTAACACCTAGTATTTAACTTAAGCCCATTAATTATTTCTCATTTGCTGGATTCATACTCACCTCCAAATTAAATGTTTAATCCACTCAAAGTACCCAAACAATTCAGCATATCAAAACTCTAATTACACCTGGTCATGAACATAAAGCCAAATTCAAATCGAGTCCTTAGGAGTCTTAAATAAAAGATGATCATACCTGGTCAATACACATCCTGAATATAACCAACTCACCCTTTAATTTATGAATCACAAAATATAAACAAAAAGTAAACTCACACTTTAACAAAGAAAACAAACTAAATGAACACACAAATAATTCAAAGTAAAAGAAAGGCTAAAGAGTTTAGTTTTGAATTTATAAAGTCTTTAGCTATACTTTGTAGAACCGCCTTACTTGTCATTGAAAACAAAGGTTGCCTCAGTAACCTCCATTTGAGCAACATGATAAGACTTTAGTCTGTGGCCATTAACCTTATACTCACGACCATCCTTTGGATCATGATAGTGACCACTCTGAATGCATTGCTTGAAACCACTTGATAAGGCCCAAGCCATCTAAAATTTAGCTTACCTGGAAATAAATGCAATCGTCCGTTATAAAGCAAAACCAACATCTTGAGAGCAAATTCTTTTGGATTTAACTTCTTGTCATGCCAACACTTCATTTTCTCCCCGTATAGGGTAGCATTATCATAAGACCATTGTTGAAACTTATCAAGTTCATTAAACTGCAAACATTACTTTTTACCTACACTTCTTAAATCAATATTAAGCAATTTTGTAGCCTAATAGGCCTTATGCTCTAGTTTGATCGGCAAATAATATGCTTTCCCTAAAATCAACCTAAATGGAGACATGCCTATAGGGATCTTAAATGCAATTTTATAGGCCCAAAGAGCCTTATCTAACATTTGAGACCAATCTTTTTTTCTAGCATTATTGACTATTTTTCTAAGATTGATCTCAACTCACTATTTGACACTTCCAGTTGCTCATTTGCTTCGGGGTGATATGGATTTGTAATTTTATGCTTAACACCAAACTTCCTAAAAGAGGATTTAAATTGATGGTTGACAAAATATTTGCCTCCATCACTAATAATAGCCCTTAATGCCCTGAACCTAATAAACACATTCCTTCTAATGAATTCAAGCATGACTCGAGCATCACATGTTGTAATAGCTATTACTTTTATCCACTTACTCATATAATCTTTAGTAACTAGGTTGTACTTGAACCCTATAAAGTTAATACCCCAAACAACAAAAATTTCAACTTCTAAAACATTATTTATGGGCATCTCATCACTTTTTGAAATATTTCCTATACATTGGCACCTATCATATGACTACAAAATATTTGACATTAGCAAAAAGTGAAGGCTAAAAAAAACTTGATTGTAGAATTTTAACCGCTATACAATTCAGTCCATAATGACCTCTAACTTCTCCATTATGGCACTGTCTCATTATGTTCGCTTGCTCCTCCATCAAAATGCATTTCCTAAGTACTTGATTAAGATATAGTTTAAATAAATATGCACCATCCCATAGGTAGTGCCTTGCATTTGCCTTCAATTTTTTCTTTTATTGCCAAGTAAAGTCTTTTGAAAGGTAGCCTCCTATGAGAAAATTAGCAATATCAGCGAACCAAAGAGCCAAATTTCTTAAGAATAAATTGCACAAATACATCATTGGGAAACAAATCAAAATTGTCCCTATTTCTATATGAGCATGATCTAATCGAGATAAATGATTGGCTATAAAATTTTTTGAACCTTTTTTATCCTTGATTTCTACATCAAATTCTTGAAGTAGCGAAACCCATCCTCTAAGTCTCAATTTGGAGTCCTTCTTAGCAAAAAGGTGCCTAAGAGCTGTATGATCTGACCACATTGTGACTTTAGAACCAATGAGATATGTCTTAAAATTTTCAGATGAGAACACTATTACCAATAACTGCTCCGTGGTGGTGTAATTAACTTACACACCAGTGAGTGTGACTTACATAGCATATGGTGTAAAAAAATTCTCCTTTTTTGGGCCTAAAATCGCTCCTACTGCGTAGTCACTAGCATCATAAAGAATTTGAAACGGTAAACTCCGATTCGATGATGCTATGATGAGTGTTTTGATTAACTTATGCTTTAACAAATTAAAATCATGCAAACACTCATCACTAAAGTTAAATGCAGAATCTTTAAGTAATAAATTCAAAAGTGACTTAGCTACCTTAGAAAAATCCGTAATAAACCAACAATAAAAATCAGCATGACCAAAAAAACTCCTAAGAACCTCATTTTTCATCAATTCTTGTATTGCTAGGTTGAGTCTCCTTTGGGGTTATACCACCAGATTGAAATCACTTTCCTTGGGGATTGTATATGTATAATAACTGGGGCTGATTCCTTAAGATCGGATGTCTCCTAAATAATGGCTCCTTTATGTTTCTTCAACATCTCAATAAGCATTTCCTCCTCCAAACCTGTCAAAAGATAAAATATACTTACTAGTTTTGCATTTTCCTCTAAAACACACATTTTAAATGTTAAGGAAGTGTTTTAAGTTTATAATTTTTTTCTCCTTTAAGAGAGTCCAAATACTCCTTTTTGGTGCCTTCCTCATCATGATCTTTTTCTAACTTTTTATAAGTTCCTCCTCTTTCTTTCCTATTTGCTCTTTACTCTTAAAATGCATGAGACAACCTTGAAGCTCATCATCCAATAAAATTTTTGCATGCTTCTCATTGACACACTCTTAAACACAATTAATAAAATAAATGGATTCTTCAAAATCATAGTAATGTTGTTGTATCACCCTGTTGACATTGAATACCGTCTCCTCCTTATTGAATCTCAAGGTCACCATTTTTCCATATACATTTATAAAGGTATTCACCATGTTAAAAAATGGCATTCCCATAATCAATGGTACCTTTCTATCCTTTTTTATGTCCATCACCATAAAGTTCACTAGAAATATGAAATTTCCCACTTTGACTAACAAGTCCTCTATTATGCCATTTGGCCTCATTACATACCTATCCATCAATTGTAATGGCATTTGGATTTCCTTGATATCCCCTAAATTAAAATTTTTACAAATAAAATAAGGTATCAAATTTATACTAGCACCAAAATCACATAAAGTATGCCTAACAAAATTCCCTACTAATTTACATGGTAATGTAAAACTACCTGAATCTTTTAATTTTTTAGAAATTTTGTTCATTAATGCAACACTACAATTTTTATACAATTGCACTATACCTATACCATCTAGCTTATTCTTGTTAGAATATAGCTCTTTCATGAATTTAGCATATTTAGGCATGGGTAATAAAGTTTCAACAAATGGTAAATTTATGTGCAACTTTTAAAACATATCCAAAAATCGAGCTAACTATTTATTAAGTTTTTCCTAGCTAAAAATGGAGATGGATAAGGCAATTTAGACTCATAAACATTAGAAATAATCTTTTCCTTACCCTTACGTTTTTTCATAATAGTAGGCAACTCATTATTAATTTTAGGTTTAGAAATACTTTCCTCTATTGTTGGTTCCATTGGTTTTGAAGAATTCTTACCTTTTTCAGCCTCTTTTACCTATTTTCCATTTCTCAAAGTGATTTCTTTTGCTTCCTCCTTTGGGTTGCAATCCACGTTAGATAGGAATGTACCATGAGTCCTATTGGAGAGAGAATTTGCAAGTTGCCTGACTTGAGTTTATAAGTTTCTAATTGATGCATCTTAATTTCTCATCCAAACATCCTAAGATTTCCATCTAGCATATTGAGTGGCCATAAATATGGATTATGTGGTTATAAAGCTAGCAAACATCTCTTTTAAGTTAGGTTTCCTATCTTAAGTATGTTAAGGCTTTAGTTGGAATCCTAGTGGTTGATAAGGTCGAGCTTGGTAGGTGGATAGATAATGTAATGGGGCTTTTGCTTGATTTAGTTATTGAATATAAGAGGCTATATTTTAATGAAAGGAGGCCTTAGGTTGAGGGTTTGATGTAGAAGCATAATTTCCTTCTCTCTATGAAAAGTTAGGGTGATTTCTCTACCCAGGGTTACAAGTAATGCTATAAGGATTTATAGCATTAACATCCTCCGTTGTTACACCTATACCCACTCCAATCTTAGTTTCAGGTGTCCCTTGCATTTCCATATGGGTATCACTCCCTTTAGATAAGGCAGACACATTATGTACCTTAAGTTTAAAACACTCAACTCGTTCTTTAACAACTCTATTTGAGCCCTTCATATTACAACTTCATCCACACTATGTACTTTTTATTTCTTTTATGTAGTCCTTATGTTTACCTATTGAGCTTCATTGTGGTCATCTCATGAAGGAGTAGTGAAGAATTTCTAAATTTGTATTCTTGTTTTTGCATTTAGGAATACAGGTATTTGTACAGATTTCAAGTTACAAATTCAAATAAAAAATGTCAAATAATTATGCTAACTAACTCTGCTAACTAAGTTAAGAAATAGGAAAAATCTTTTTTTACAAATCTACTCCTAAAATTGTTACTAACAGCTATCAACAACTATAATGGTCAATACAGAATTTATTAATATATAGAAAAAAATGTTCTAGATTTTCAAAACTCCCCCTCAAGATGGTGAATAGATATTTTCCATTCCCATCTTGCCTGTAATGTCTTCAAAGTTGGAAGTAGGCATTCCCTTAGTTAAGACATATGCCAATTGATTATTTGATGCTATTTATGGAGTGCAAACCATGCGGCATATTTCTTTAATTTCAAACTCCTTGTTAAGCATTTTTGAAGGTTTTCCCTTTCAATTTGATCATTCTCGATGATGATGATGTCATCTACATATACAAAAGAGCTATAACTCCTCCTTTTGAATATTTTATGAACAAGGTATGATCTCCTTAACCTTTTTTGTATTGCAATGCTAGCATTACTTTAGTAAATCTTCTAAACTAAGCCCTTGGAGATTGTTTTAATCCATATAAAGCTTTCCTTAACATGCACACTTTCTTTTCAAAAAACATTTAATTGAAACTCGGTGAAGGTTCCATGTACACCTCTTCTTCTAAATCCCCATGTAAGAATGCATTCTTAACATCAAATTGTTGTAAACACCAACCAAAATTGGCAGCTAAAGACAAAAGGACACACATAATATTCATTTTTGTTACGGGTACAAAGGTCTCTTGATGATCTACCCCATATGTCTATGTATATCCATTGGCGACCAACCAAGATTTATGCCTTTTTAATGAACCATCAGCTTTATATTTCAAAGCAAACACCCACTTACACCCCACTACTTTCTTTCCTCTGGGCAGGTTTATAATTTGCCAAGTCTTATTTCTCTCTAGGGCATTCATCTCCTCTTTCATAACTTGTAACCAATTCTTATTTCTAAGTGCCTCTTGTAGTGTTTATGGGATTGAAATAAAGTTTATGGTGGTAAAAAAAGTTTTAAGCTGTAGAGAAAGTGTATGGAAAGATATAAAATTTGAGATTGGATGCTTAGTGCATTCACGTATTCTTTTTTGAATAGTAATAGGTAGGTCTAAATCATTAAATTCACAAGGAGCAGGGTCAAATTAAACATACAAAGCAGAAAAATTTTCAGTACCTGATTGTAGTTTAGATTTTTGGACTTGCATAGGCTCAGAAATATGAATTTTCTTCCTTTAGTAGACCTTGAGTGGTGTAGTAGGATTTAAATCAATTTTTCTCTAAACTCCAAGATTAGGTTCAATTTCTTTACTAGCATGTTCACCTTCAAATTCAAATTCAGGTTCAGGTCCATTGCTAGTATGTTCTCTTTTGGAATTAAGTGTATGGTAAGGTTCGAAAGACTTCAAGTTTAGTGTAGGACTTTGAAAATCAAGGAGAAATTCTTATCTTCCTAAGAACTCTCCCCTTGGAGATGAGATTGTTACTTTGAAAGTAAGGTTCATTTTCAACAAAAGTGACATCCATGGAGATAAATTTTTTTTAAGGTGGATGATAACACTTGTATCCTTTCTTTATGTTTGAATATCCCATGAAAATACATTTTAAAGCTCTTGGATTAAGTTTCCCTCTTTGGTGTGCATGAATAGTATAAAAGCAACACAACCAAACACTTTTGGTGACAATTTACAAAAGGCATTAAAATCAGGGTAAAAATAGAAAAAACAGCAATGGGACTCTAATTATTTAGCACTTTGGAAGGTACTCTATTTATCAAATGTGCGGTAGTTAAATAGCCTCCCCCTAAAAGGTTTTTAGAACTTTATATTGAAACAAAATTACATGTGTCACATTGAGTAAATGTCTATTTTTTCGTTCAACAATCCCATTTTGTTAGGGTGTGTCAACACAAGATGACTCATGTATTATACCCTTCTTTTTTAAGAAAGATGAGAGAACTTGATTAAGATAGTATTTTGCATTGTCCAATCTTACTTTTTTAATCAAACTTCCAAATTGCATACACATCATTTTATAAAACATTGGAAAAATACTACTTGCTTTTGATTTTTATTTCATAAGAAATAACCATGTAGTTCTAAAATAATCATCAATGAAAGTGACAAACCATTTTGCTCCAAAAATACTAGAAACTCTGCAAGGCCCCCAAATATCAGTATATATCAAAGAGAAAGGTCTAGTAGATCTTGTATTACTTAATGGAAATCATACTCTATAATGTTTAGCAATTTCACATGTATCACAAAGAAAACCAGTAACATTTTCATTCTTAAAAAGTGAAGGAAACATGCTTTTAAGTAAAATAAAAGATGGATGACCAAGATGAAAATGATGAAGCTAAATTTTAGATTTATTAGGAGATAGGTTACTTGAGGAGCAGGTGAGGGATAACTGATTATTATTGTTCTTGTTGCCACTCATTTCCTCAAGATAATAAAGCTAATCTTTCACCTTAGCAAGTCCAATCATCCTCCATGTAACCAAATCTTGAAAAACACAATGAGTATGATAGAAAGTTACTTTACAGTTTAGATCTTTGGTAATTTGATAGATGGATATGAGATTGGAGGACAATTTTAGGACATGTAACACATTATTTAGGGATAAAGAATTTGATAGATTCACTGTTCCTTGGTCTATAACAGTTATAGGAGATCCATTCGCTATAATAATTTTTCTATTTCCAGGATATGGATTATATGTTCTAAATCTGATTGGGCTGTGAGTCATATGATCTATAGCCTTCTGATTCAATGACCTAAGAACCTAAAGAAGACATACCTGAGGCACATAAAGTATAAGAATTAAGGTACTTACCTGATTGAGCCAATGAATATGTGCTAGAGGTCTTATCAAGGGAATTTCTGAGATTTCTTAGCTTTTTGATTTCTTCTTTATTGAATTCTCCTATACCAGCCTAGATGGATTTTTCTTGGGTTTGGTTTTCTCCATTAGTTAAGTGGGCTTTTCCTCCTTTACAGTTAAGGACTTGTTCATTCCTATAGAGTTTAAAGCAATCCTCTCGTGTATGGCGTGGTTTTTTGCAATATGTGCACTAAATTGTGTCTTTATTTGACTCTCTATGCCTATTACCTATCCTTACTTCTTATTAGTTGACTTTGTAGAAATCATTGCTGACCCTTCTAATGTTTTAGGTTGCAATATGACTTCTCGCCTATGCTCTTCAGCTCGGATCGATGATATTGTCTCATTCAAAGATGATAATCTTTCCTTCCCTAATCAATGAAGGTTGGAAATTGCACTTGGCAATAAGGAGTTGAAAAGAAGAAACTACTTAGCAATGAAGGCTAACAAGAAAAGGTCCCAAGAGCAAAAGCTATGATACCATGAAGAATTTCTAAATCTGAATTCTTATTTTTGCATATAGGAATATAGGTATTTATGCAGATTTCAAGTTACAAATTTAAACAAAAATTGTCAAATAATTTTGCTAACTAACTCTGTTAACTAAGTAAAGAAATAGGAAAAATCTTCTCCTACAAATCTGCTCCTAAAATTATGTTACTAACAGCTATCAACAGCTATAATGGTTAACATAGAATTTATTGCTGTACAAAAAAAATGTTCTAGATTTTCAACAAGTAGGAAAGCTTCCTCTGATATCTTGTTCATAAAACTTCCACCAAAAGCTGCATCTAGGAGAGACCTAGTTACTTGATTCGTACCTACATAAAAAGTAGACATTAGTTGATGCATAGCAATTTCATAGTGTGGATAACTTTTTAAAAGTCTCCTAAATTTTTCCTAAGTCTCATGAAATGGTTCCTCATAAAGCTGTTAAAAATTGTAAATATTATTCCTAATGGTACCTATTTTGGTTGGTGGGAAGAATTGAACTAGGAACTTCTCTTGCATTTGCTCCCGTGATCTTATTGATTGGTTTGAAAGCATTTGTAACCAGTCCTTTGCATTACCAATAATAGTAAATGAAAATAATTTAGGCCTAATAGCATCTATAGATACATTTGGAATTTGCACTATACCATTTATTTCTAGAAAGATATCTAAATGTTAAGTTGGATCTTTAATCTCCGATCTTGAAAATAGTTCTTCTAGACCATAATGACAGTGGCAGGTTTTTAACTCAAAATGATGATTATGAGGTAGCATAATGGTCTTGTACTCCTTATTCCACCTCAGAGTAGTATAGTCCCTTAAAGTTTTTCGTCTTATCCCACTCCCTTGGGCCAAATTTTGTTTAACTTGCCCTTCGATTAAAGGTGGTGGATCATTGAGAGGAGGATCATCACATGACTTATCTAGTTGGTTCGTGTTGAGTCTTTATAGTCTTTTAATCCTACTTAATGTCCTCTTAATTATGGATCAATAGATAAAATTAGGTCATCTCTTACCAAAAACTATTGACACTTGCAAAGAATAAAAGAATAAAAAGTTGAAAGACAATAAGAAGGACACATAAAAATTCACTTTAAAATCGAAAACAAACACCAATCTTCGATAACAACATTAAAAACTTGATCGGTATCTATCAAATGTACTAGATCGGCTAGTAATATAGGAAAATAAGATTAAAATCCTAAAATACCATACCCTAGGGATTGAATAAATTGTATATTTCAAATTTATAAGTGAGTGATATGTGAAAGAATTTCCAAGGTTATATTGAAAATGAATTGATTAAACACAAATAAACAGTAACTAAATAATGAAATTAAACTATAAACAATAAAATAAATAACAAAATAGGATTGTAAAAGGTAGTAAAATTCAATGATAAACACAATTATATTAAAGAAAGTATGCACCTCAACCCCTATTGCAATGATTTGACTAAAAATAACACAAGTGATTATTGAAAATAGTGTAAAACATGGATATCTTATTCAGGATATCATTTTAAGCATTCAATCCTCTTATTAGGAGCAATCTAACACTTAGCATATCAATCTGGTTTCTAAACACCTAAGCCTTCATTAGATCCTTTTTCTAAGAGATCTAACTAAACCCTATTATTAATTCATCTTTCTTAGTCTTAATTCCAATATTCACCAACATAGAATTACCTTAATTTTCAAAACATAATCATATATAAACTTAAGTGGGCTAAACTAAAAACATGTACATCATAAGTCATAGATGAAATATTACCATTAACTATCAATTCAATCCATTAATTATTAACTCAACAAAACATAAGAGAAGAATTAGCTTAAGAATTAAGAAATAACAGACTTGCATTGAATTAAAAAGCTTAAATCGAAATCATTACAATAAAAGCATGAGAGTTCAAGTTTCATATAAGTGTGAATTAAACTATATTATTAATGTGTGTTTAGCGTATTTATCATGTAATTAAGTGTTAATTTTGTTAAATTAGTTTTTAATTTCTTAAGTTAGTATTTTATGAGCTTAATTGTTTAATTTGGTGTTTTTAGGTGTTTAATTGAAGAAAAAGAAGAAAATTGAAGGATTCAAGAGGAATTTCAGCTTTGCCATGTTTTTAAAGAATTGAGGAATTGGTTTTGTGGGTTATAAAACCATGTCACTCCGTGGAGTGAGCTATAAGAGAAAATACATGATAGAGTGATCTTTCACTCTGTCAAGTGAGCCAAGCCATAATAAGTTTAAATCGGTGGATTAAAAACACACTCTACTGCATTAAATAATCCAATTTACGATTGGATTACTCTTCTCCATTGAAAAGGAAGTTATTTAATGGAATAAGAAGCCTTATACTGAATAGGAAGTTGTTTAATGAAATTGAAAGTCTTATGCGAAATAGGAAGTCTGAAGCCACCAAAACTCATTTTCAAGCTATAAAAGCACACCGAAATACTAGAAAAGGGGAAGGAGGGATGAAATTAGGTAGAGTAATTATGTAGGGACTTTTTTTAGTTAGTTTTATGGTTTTTATTATTTTTCTTAATTTTTATAGTGTAGTTTAGGTTTAATTTTTCTTAGTTTAGTTTTCAATTATAGTAATGATTCAAGCTTTTTAATGGTGTGCTGAGAAGTCATCAAGAGCAAGTTTGAAGCTTTATGAGTATTGTATCTCTTTATTTTATTTTTCTTTTATTACATTCATGTTCGGTAAGTAGTTCTTTTTCTTTTGTTGAGGGAACTTGAACCCTTATATTTCTTTATGTAATGACTTGGTTTGTTCTTTAATTGGATGTACTTTGGTTATTTCTTAATTCTTGGGTAGAAATCCTTGTCTTGAGTTATATTTATGTTGATTGTTGATTTATTGAGAAATGGTTAATAATCAACTGTAATGTTGGCTTAAGGTATGCATATTCATAGTTTAACTCATTTATTTGATGCATTGTTTTTTTCTGAAAAATGTGGTCATTGTGTATTAATTTTAGGTGAATTAAAACTATGAAAGGGTGAATGAAAAATGAATTGAAGTGAGATTTCTTGAGAAAAGGACTAACAGATATTTAGGAGTTCAATAACAAGATTTTTATGCTGAGTATTAAATTGTTCACAGTAAGGGAATTAGATGCTTAGAAAGATTTTCTGAAAAGTTATCTAAATTTATTGCCGATTTTACATAATCAATTACATGAGAAATTATGGTAGAAAGTTTTTTAGCAGAAGTAATTTAGTTATTACACTATTTTTAATTGATGTTAATTAGGTTTTTGTTTTTGTCTTTTTTTATTATTAATTTAGTTCAATTATTTTCTTTAAAATTTAAAACTTGGGAAATAATCCTAGATTAATTTAACTTACTTAAGGATATTTGGCTTAGCAATTCATGTTCCCTTAGGTATGATATTTGGGATTTTAATCTATATTTTTCTATATTACTAGCCGATCTAGTACACTTGGTAGATACTGATCAAATTTTTAGCACTGTTGCTAGAGAACAGCGATGTTATGTGTTTGATATCTTTGATTGAGTTAGTCTGAGATTTTTATTTTTATTATTTTTATTTTTTGATTTGGTGATTGATCTTTGTAGGAAAATCTGAGACATTCTTCATGGTGATGCAAGATAAAGTCCAAAACTATGAATTGTTCCTTTTGAAATAGCAAATGAATGATTTAATGAGAGAAAGTGAGGAATTAAAGCTCTTTCGTGCACATTCACCAAGTCCTTATTCACCGCCATCCTTTATTTAAGAGTATGATTCTCCATGGGTTTTGAGAGCACAAATGGAAGACTTAAGGAGAGAGAATCAAGAATTGCAATATTTAAAAGAGGTTTGTAACTCTAAAAATCAAGTTCTTTTTAAGTTGCTTTTGAGAAATGATACTAAATTTTTGGCTGAAAGAGAAGAATGGGAGATTACATTTAGAAGTCAAGAGGAAAATTTAGAGTGCAAGAAGAGAAGTTAAGGGTTTAAGAGACAATAGAAAATCAAGATAATTTATTAAGGGATAAAAAATAAGGAATTGCAAGATTGGAATCTAAATTAGCACTCTTGAGTGTTACAGTGTAACTTTAAGGTGTTGATGGTAAAGAGGAGGACACAAATCATTCATTAATGGTGGATAAAGAAATATATAGTTTTGAGGTGCACAAAGAAAATAAAGGAACAATTCATATTTAAAGACAAGTGATGTGGTCATTTGAAGGGTGTATTTGAACCTCTTATGGAGAATTTATCACTAGAGGGGCAAGAAGTGTTCAATTCTTAAGTGGAAGCATTGAATTCAATCCATTTGAAGATTTTATTTAGGTTAGAAGAGCCGGTAGAGTTCATATTTGAAGAGCCAAAGAAGGGGTTATACTTTATTGAAGATATGGAATTTTCAGCTTTATTGAAATATGAAAATTTTCTTCTACTAAAGGGAGAAAATGAAGAGCAGTTTAGAGACCAATATTTGGATCACAAGCTTGGCCTTTAGAGAGTAACACGAGTCAAGTTGGAACTTGATAAACCATAACTCTTATAACTGTTCTCTTTAAATTTTCATAAATTTTTTTTATTAAGTTCTGTTCTGTTTGTTAATTCTTTTCTTTCTTCTTATCTTTAGTTTAATTTCATAGACTTTTATAGTTCAATGCATTTTTTTTTATTTTTTCCTTGAGTTTATTTTGGTTGTGTCTTTCAATTCACAAGTTTAAGATTGAAAGGTTAAAGAAGAAGCCACTCCTAATGAAATTTATGCTTAAGGATCATATTTAAATTGGCATGTGCTTCTAGGATTATTAAAGAGCTTGTATTAATTTTGGGGTGCCAATAAAAGGAAAATATAATTTACTTAAATCTAATGTGTATGTACTGTATAATGCTTAAGTGATTCATGCAAGTAAAGTAGGAGGGAAATCATACTTCTAGTTCATAACAATGCTCAATTATATTTTATCAGTAGAAATAATGGTGCAGACTAGGCAATATAATAGTTAGCATACATTGAAGTTTACCTTGTAGGAGGTGGCACATATTTGGATAAAATTTATGCAATTAAAAGACTCAGTTGTGAGAGATTTTAATTTTAATTGATAAAGAAATTTATTGGCTTTTTAGTGTTAATTAAGTGAATTTTTGAGTTAACTATTCAATTTTTACAGTGAGGGAATTGTTAGCAGTGTTGTTTTTGCTTGTTTTCAATCCAGAGGCTCATCACTTCGTGGAGTAATAACCCACTCCACCAAGTGGAATCCCAACCGATGGAGTATTTTTTTCTCCACCGTGTGTCATTTGAATAAAAAAAGAACAAGCTAAATTAATTAAGTTTTTTTTTATGAAACTGTGGCATACAGAGGATCATCACTTGACCGAGTGATGCCTCTTTAAATGCCCAAATTTGCATGCTTAATGCCTCACTCACTCACACACTCTACCGAACTTCACAATTTTGCCTAGTTTTTGTGCTTTCTTTTTGCATGCTTCAATTGCTATTAAATCTCCATTTGTGTTTCATCCGATTGATAAAGTAAGTTTAAATTAGCTTTGATATCTTTTTAATTTCATTGCCATTTGTATTTTTCCTTTTACATAAAATGTAGTCATATAGTTACTTTGGCTTAAATTTTTGCCTTGTTTATGACTCTTTTTGTGCTTTCTATAGTCATAACTGCATTGTCTGTAATAGATTGTATTTATATCAATTTGGGTTGAGATAATTAAAATTGTATAAGTTATAGCTTATTTAAGATGTGCACACAACATGTTCGATAAAATGTCTAAAATGTCTAATTAGTTACTAAGTTTAACTATGCACCTAGTTTTTCTTCATCATACCCATTTATATTCCTCCATTGATTCTTACTTAATATTCAACCAAATTTGCACACTTTCACCTAAGGCACTCAAGGTTTAGCTTTAGTTTTGCATCATTTCTATTTTCATTGCACAAAGTAAGCATACCCATAACTTGTTTTATCTTTTCTTTTGCATGTTTATATTGCATGGATTGAATTGGTATAAGGTTTTAGTTTTGAGTTAAAGTCATATTTCTCTTGGATCCCATTATTGTGTAAGAATGACCATTGATTTCACTTGTTAGATAACTATTGGTTGAGATTACTTTCATAATGCCTTAGTTAATTTGTGCACACAATAGGTTCAATAATTAGCCTCAATAACTAAGTTTAACCATCTTGTACCAATCTCATATGTCATTTTACACTTTTTATCTACTTTTTTCTCACTTGATATAGTGCATTTGAAATTGATGACCTTGAGCTTCATTTGGCTTATTTCTCTTGGGCTATATTTTTGAACTTTAACTTTTAAAACATTCAATTTTTGGCAGTGAGACTTATATAGATGCCCTTATGAGAACAAGGAATGTTGTTTCTCCTAGTTCTTCTAGATTATGCATTCTACTTTTTATTGATCTGAGCACTTTTGTGGAACAATTTTTTTATCCAAAACACACATTTCACTGCCACCACTTCCACTACCACATAAATTTGAGCTCTACTTCGCAAAGGATGGAAAAATTTTAAAGAAGAGGATAAAGCCTAGCTGAATTTGGTTTTGTACTAAAAAATTCAGGAAAATTCTTTCATCTTGCTCATGAATTTTTTTAGTTACTTTGTGTTATTTTTTTGATTTTTTTGTAGTTGTTTAGATGATTTGTAGTTTACATGCTAGTGCTATAGTCAATTCACTTTATCACTTAACTTACATAAAGCTTAGTTTGCCCTATTTTTTTTTCAGAAATTGAACAAATTGAACTTGAACATCGAATGTGCATAAGTCAAGATTTTAGTTTGACAGTAAGAAAAGTAGGTTGTTCAATGAAATTTGGTGTTAGTTTATTACTCAACTAGGTTTATAATTATTAGTTTCCACATTGTGAGCACTAAAAGGCCAGTTTTAAATAGAAGAAAAATCAGTGCATTGAAATAGTTAAGCAAGGAATTTTAAAATACTAGAACCTTCCTCATCACCCTTTGAAGTATAAAAGCAACTCAAGCAACTTAGAAAGTGTTCTAAGTAAATTTTTCATATTAAGCTAATAAAAAGACTTTTTTCTTACATTTTTGATATAATTAACCTTTGTTAGCCAAGTTTGAGCTTAATAAGATTTGCTTAAAGCATACCATGTTTTTTATTCTTATTACACTCATCTAATAACCATATAGCCTAAAAGCTTTTATCTACCCTCTAAAATTGGCCACTCTATATTTGGATGGATTTACATTTATTGAGCATTGCAATTAAGTGTAATGAGAAAAGTTATATCATTTAGGGTAAGAATTCTAAGAAAAAGTCAAGTAGTTGTGTAATATCTTTGATTACCCAGGTTATTGTTAATTGCCAGAAAAAAAAAGCTAGTCTTAAAAAAATTGAAAGCTAGCATATATGGCAAAATCTTAAATGTGGGGTATTCATAAGAGAAAGAATTGGTGACTTCTTAAAAATTTTAAAATTAAGCAAAATAAGAGGGATTCCAATCTTATTTTTTCTGTTTAGGTGTGTTTAATGTTTAAAAGGGTGTGAGTAAGCAAGCATGGAAAAAGGAATTATGCTTAGTAGTTTAAAATTTTTTAAAACGGGACTTATTCAAGTATAAAATGACTATTTCTCTTTAACTATCTACTATCCATTCTTTGACAACTAATCCCTTAATCCCATTACAACCCAATAAAGATCTAAGTGATTCTATGCTTTGCTTTGAGCTGTTTAGCGTAGATGACCTTCAGGTTCCGGTGCTAAAGGAAAAGCCTATGGTGTTTCTAGAGTTTTAAATGCGAAAGCACATGTATACTTAGCATACATCAATCTAGAGCTTGATTATGAAGTGCATTGGTGTTTTGATTTTGAAAATTGCCTAAAATTATTTTAGTCTTGCACGCACATATGGAAACTGATTGTTATTTCCTTATTTGAGGTTTTTTCCAGCCATAATTTTGTTGAGTGCTCTTGTTAATTGTTGAACTTATTTTTGAATTGTATAAATATAATTTAGAGTTTGATTATTCTAAAAAGTTGGTTTGTTTAGATTTGCTTAAGGGCAAGCAAAGGCTAAGTGTGGGGTATTTGATAAGTGTGAATTATTAATGTGTTTTTAGTGTATTTGTTGTGTAATTTAGTGTTCATTTTTTTAAATTAGTGTTTAATTTCTTAAGTTAGTATTTTATGAGTTTAATTATTTAATTTGGTATTTTTAGGTGTTTAATTGAAGAAAAAGAAGAAAATTAAAGGATTAAAGAGGAATTTCAGCTTTGCCATATTTTTTAAGAATTGAGGAATTGGTTTCATAGGTTGTAGAATTATGTCACTTCGTGGACTGAGCTATAAGAGCAAATACACTGTAGAGTGATATTTCAATCTACCGAGTGAGCCAAGCCATAATAAGTTTAAATTGGTGGATTAAAATCACACTCTACCGAGTCAAACAATCCAATTTATGATTGAATTACTCTTCTTTAGTGGAAAGGAACTTATTTACTAGAATAAGAAGGCATGTGCTGAATAGGAAGTTGTTTACTGAAATTGAAAGTCTTGTGTAGAATAGGAAGTTTAAAGGCACCAAAGTTCCTTATTTTCAAGTTATAAAAGAACACCTAAATACCAAAAAAGAGGAAGGAGGGATGAAATTAAGTAGAGTAATTATATAGGGATTTTCTTTAGTTAGTTTTAATGTTTTTATTATTTTTCTTAATTTTTGTAATATAGTTTAGGTTTAATTTTTCTTAGTTTAGTTTTCGATACTCGTAAAGATTTAAACTTTTTATTGGTATGTCGAGAAGTCATCAATAGCAAGTTTAAAGCTTCTTAAGTATTAGTAAATAGTTCTTTTTCTTTTGCTAAAGGAACTTGAACCCTCATATTTCTTTATGTAATGACTTGGTTTATTTTTTAGTCGGATGCAGTTTAGTTATTTCTTATTTCCTGAGTAGAAATCCTTATCTTGAGTTATATTTATATTGATTGTCGATTTATTGAGAAATGGTTAATAATCAACAGTAATATTGGCTTAAGGTATGCATATTTATAGTTTAACTAGTTTAATTTGATGCATGGTTATTTTCAGAAAAATGTGGTAACTGTGTATTAACTTTAGGTGAATTAAAGCTATGAAACGGTGAATTAATAATGAATTAAAGTGAGATTTCTTGAGAAAAGGTCCAACAAATATTTAGGAGTTCATGAACTGGATTTTTATGCCGAGTATTAAATTGTTATGAGTAAGGAAATTGGATGCTTAGAAAGATATTCTGACAAGTTATCTAAATTTATTGGGTGATTTTCCATAATCAATTGTATTATCTTTAACTAAGTTATATGCATGAGAAATTGAGGTAAAAAATTCTTTAGCAGAAGTATGTTAGTTATTGCTCTATTTTTAATTGACTTTAGTCTTGTTTTTGTTTTTGTTTTATTTTATTATTAATTTAGTTTAATTCTTGTCTTTAAAATAAAAAAACATAGAGAATAATCTCAGATTAATTTAACTCGTTAAGGTTAGTTGGCTTAGCAATCCATATTCCCTTGGGCACAAAATTTGGGATCTTAATCTATATTTTCCTATATTACTAGCCGATCTGGTACACTTGCTAGACATCGATCAGTTTTCCTAAGCAAAAGTAAAGAAACCACTCACTAATCATAAATAAAAAAATAAAAAACTAAAAGAAAAAATTACAATACACATAAGTTTGTTAACTTCCTTTGAATTCATCTTAGAATATCCAATTAGCTACTTCCAAACTCTAAGTTCTTGTATCTTCAAAACTAGGTTTAAAACTTCAAAAACTAACTCTCCTTTTTCAAAATTCATGTTCTTCTTTTATATTGGTCTTTTTGTCTGCTTAAAACCCTCAAAAGGAAGAAATCCTACTATAATTTAACTTTATATTCAAGAAAAATCAAAATTTAATCATGTTTCAAACACCTTGCCTTGTTAAATGGAAAAATTCCTCCATCGAGGAGATTTAAGTTTTTCTATGTCGTTTGGGCTACCTCAGTAGAGGGAAAAGTCCATCCACAAAGGATAAGGCCTCTATTCTTTCATGTTGCCATGATTCCCTCCCTAGAGGGAGAATTTTCCTCCACTGAAGGTGGGTAATTTCTTATGACTCATCAAATTCTCCTCTGTAGAGGGAAAATTCCACTCCATATAGGAGAATGCTTTTTCACTCCATAAATTTGGTTCTTCAAAAATCTTTAAGTAAAGCAAATTTTTCCTTTTGCATGAAATTTTTCCTTTTCTTTAATTAAAGCCCTAATGACACCAAAAATTACAATTAAGTCGATAAACATAGAAATTATGAAATTAAACATAAAAATAAACAAATGAACATTAAAATAACATATTAAATGCACTAAAACGTACTAATAATATAGTTATAATTTATAATTATCAGTTAGCATGTCGCATCAGTGTTGACACCTTATGAATGCCAACTTGTCGACATGTCTACATGAGGTTAGTGTTTTGCAGAATCTAGATTTATAAGGACTTTATTTTTATTTGATTGTTTAATATTTGTAGTGTTTTAAAAGTTGTGATGGGTGTTTCATAGTATGGAATTGTTTGAAAATTTCCCTATTTGAATGGAATAGAGTGATGGATTAAATGATGGTATATTGCTTGAGCTGTCAATATTGTAAATTTTTATCTTTTCATACATTATGATAATACATGTATGTGAGTGACTATTCATTTTTTTGTTATCATGTTTTTGCATTGTTGTGTTTTTTTTCCATTTTTAGTAATATTTTTAAACTAATGCATTTAAATATCATTTAAGAATGCCAGAAATCATGCGAAGAAATGATACTAAGTCAATAAATGTAAATACAAATAAAAGCACATAATGGTTTCATACAATGCAAAGTTAGAATACATCTCCTGAAAATAACCTAAGGTGTCGTCTCTAGCAGCTCGAATCTGGAGGGCCTGGCAGTCTAAATGGGGGGCCTAATATATGAGAATGGCCTGCCAATGGTTAAGTAGCTGAGATGGCCCTGCTTGGAAAGGGTCTAGAGGTAGTGGTGGTGGATGACATACCTTAAATTTGAAACCCATGGCCTCAGCCAATGGTGTCAGGATCTAGCCCATAAGCCCTACTAGCTAGACAACGCTCATATATGCCTAGGCTATAGCTACCTCTTACCGGTGCAGTGCTACCTTTATCTGAGTAAGGCATCCAACATGCTGCTCTCGACCCACTTCTGAGTAAGGCATCCAACATGCTGCTCTCGACCCACTATCATGCTCTATCTTATGCGAATAATTACTTTCTCTATTCTTTATGACATCTATACTGTTGTGGTAACAAATGCACCTAAGACCTGCATATTTTGATCAAAAAGTCAACTGCCCAGTGGAGATCATATCATGCACACTTTGTAAATACTATCCTACAGTTACTATAATTGACCTTAAGGTAACTTAACCCTCCCCTCTACATCCATTAGGAGTAGGTGTGGTAGAATTTAGAAGAGGTGGCACTAGACCTCTAGAAGTAGATATGCCAGGATCACCCTATGGACGAAATCTATAGGCCTCATATGAGGATGGCATATGAAGCCCTAGTGGAAACTCATGGTGGCATGGGCTACAGCTGTGCATGCCCTGCTAAATGATCTAGGCCAGCTTTCATGCTTGTACCTTGAGTCTCTAAAGAGTGGGCCTAATAAGAAAGGAGAGTAACCACTAAGCAGCCTCTACTTAGACTGCTCCTCATTCGATCTCATCATAAGCCATTACCTATGGCATATGCAACCTCTTATCTTCCTCCTCTAGAGAAAGTAACATGTAACCCATCAGAGTATGCATAACCCAATCTCAAAATTGACCACCATACAACTATCCTTTTGCTAGCCCATCTCTGACTCAAGAATGACAAAGGTTCGAACCATAATTGGGTGATCACACCACCCATCTCTATTGCAAAACCCGATGTTTTAGGACACTATATTGATATTTTAAAGAATATTGTGACTGATGTTCAAGTTATGTCCTATGCATATAGCTTATAAGCTCCAAATGTTTATGAAATTAAGTGACCTTGGACTACTAGAGTGCCCCATTTGTATGAGCAGGAGAGGACCCGCTATAAATACTATATAGGACCTGGGAAAATAACATGGTATCTTTTTGCCATAAAAGGGTCATAAAGTGTCTTAGATTGGACAATAGTGGCCCACTACTCTAGGCTAGCTAACCTTTTGGTGATGACAACATCCTTACCAACTAGTAATTGAAGGGCTATGGCAACCTATCTCAACATCTACAAGGTATTTTGAAGACATAGAAAGTAACGACCCCATCCTTTGTGTAAAAGCACTAAACCCATGATATTGGAATGTAGCTAGAAACAATCTAACCATCTCATGGTATGTGGTAAAGAATAAAGTGTAGAACTTGAGCCAACCAGCACATTCTAATTGCTCTTGGGCCTCTTGTCAAATACTATACTATCGAGAAAGTGTCAACTCATAAAGCAATTAGTCTGGATATGCACAAAACTCAAGGCTTGGTATTGCTTACCCTATCACTCTATCATCCAAGCTGGTGACTGTGTAGCCGACGACATCTAAAGGTGTCTGCATAGAGGCATCTTGATGCTTTAATGGTGAAATGAGTTATACTCAACGAAACTTGATGATATTGGTCTTGAAAGGTATGAGTTTCAACCACAATCACTCCAAAGAAAATGGTGTTCAAAATGGAGAAACAAGCAAAAATTTGAGAGAAATGTGTGTCAATCGACATTATAGAGAGAGAAATCAAAGCTAATAAAGGACAAGGAAAAAATGATTAAGTCACATGCTAAAGGGCATGACTCACTCAGTGAGTCACGGGCTTGAGCTCTGACTCACGAGCAAAATGGTTAAAATAATGGTTAAATAGGCAAGTCACGGGCTCCAAGCTGTGACTCACTTAGAAAGGGGGAGAAAGTGAATTGACAGGCGTGAAGTTCCAAAAAGGACATTCAATAAAGATTCTAAATTTTGAAATTAAATAAAGCACTACTTTTTCCAACAATTATTTAATATTTTTTCCTTATACTACTAATTATCAATTAATCATTAAAGTCCTATTTTTCTTAATTGATTATTACTAGTACATTAGTCCTAAATTATTATCTTATTTCATTTTTTAATAATTTTCACCATACTTAACTATTTCTCCAATTATTTATATTTATTATTTACTTTTATTAAAGTACTTCCTAAATTATGTAGCTTGTTTTTGTTTTCTATAACTCCAATGAGATTTCCTTGTAATATCCATAAAAGAATTTGTGAGATACATGCATGAAATGAATGTCCCATGCAAGGTACAACACCTAAATGGCTTAAGGGTGAGTCATAACCCAATTGGGAAACTCACTAAATGAGTCAAGGGAGTGACTCATTCATTAGCCTGTAAATACAACGTAGAGCTCTCCATTTACCATGATGATCTTCTTAAAACTACCTTATTTTCCCAAGTCCTTTCTAACCCTTTTTTCTTTGCACTACTGATTTATTTATTTTATTTTATATATGATTTTATTACTATTATTTTTCCTTAATTATTTATTTTTCTTACCACCATTATTTCTTTCTCTTATTTTCTTTCTTCCTTTTTGATTTTCTTTTTCTCTATTATTATTATTATTAATATTTATCATCATTATTATTGTAATTTATTATTTTTACTTTTAATACTGCTACAATGTTGTTCATCATTTTTACTTAATTTATCAATCATGGCTTACAATTATTTTTTATTATCATTTTATTTACATACATATCCTAAACATATTTATTAATTTATTAATCTTATATTATATATATTTTTTCTTTTATACAACCTATTACTCCACTATGGTCAAACCTTTCTTAAAATTTTTAGATTGGAATACGGGGCCAAGATAGGGTTTTCCTAGGTTTTTGAGGGCATCGAGTAGCCGTTGTAATTTCTTAAGAAAATGGGTGACTCACTCAGTGAGTCACGGTCTTGATCTGTGACTCACGAGCAAAATGGCAAAATAATGGTTAAATAGTCAAGTCACGGGCTCCAAGCTGTGACTCACTTAGAAAGGGGGAGAAAGTGAACTGACAGGCCGAAGTTCTAAAAAGGACATTAAATAAAGATTCTAAATTTTGAAATTAAATAAAGCACTACTTTTTCCAACAATTATTTAATATTTTTTCCTTATACTACTAATTATCAATTAATCATTAAAGTCCTATTTTTCTTAATTGATTATTACTAGTACATTAGTCCTAAATTATTATCTTATTTCATTTTTTACATTATTATTAATTTTTCACCATACTTAACTATTTCTCTACTTATTTATATTTATTATTTACTTTTATTAAAGTACTTCCTAAATTATGTAGCTTGTTTTTGTTTTCTATAACCCCAATGAGATTTCCTTGTAAAATCCATAAAAGAATTTGTGAAATACATGCATGAAATGAATGTCCCATGCAAGGTACAACACCTAAATGGCTTAAGGGTGAGTCATAACCCAATTGGGAAACTCACTAAATGAGTCAAGGGAGTGACTCATTCATTAGCCTGTAAATACAATGTAAAGCTCTCCATTCACAAAATGGCCAGAGTAATATGCCAAGATGGATAGGGACCATAAAGGGCATTTTGGAAACAATGATTAAATTAATAGAACATACATAATTAGATTTATATGAGTTGACAGAAATCCATACTCAGAATCTTATTGAGATAAGAGTGGTGAAATGAGTAATTGCACGGTAACTATTTCTATGGAAGGGTACAGTTAAACCACTTGACTTTCCTGACATTTGGGTAGTCATGATGCCTTGCTAGAGGCTGCTCATGATTTGTATAATAGTGTATCATAAATATCAATAAGGGATTGATAAAATGATTTAAAGAAGTTTAAATCATATGAGTTTTGAATAAAACTCATAATTACATATTATACTATGAATATAGACAAGAACCCAATAGGTCACACCACATATAAAGTAAAGGAAAAAATGGTAAAATGATAAGGATAATAATATTTGATATTATTATGGGAGAAGAGAAATGAATAAAAGAATAATTATTAAAGAGTTTAATTAATTATGATTAAGTATAATTGTTCGCATAACTTTTTAGAAATGTTCTGTAAAATGGACTTAATTGAAATAATATATTTCATAATTAATTATTATTTGATTATAAGTATTATAGGGCTGATATAATAATTAATATATCCATTGGAGAAATTAAGAGAGCCCAAAGAATTGGTTTTGGCACAGAAACCCTCAAGAGGAAGGGTTACATGCCAAAACCATATTGAAGTCCTTAAAAGCCTAATTCTTAGACCAAGAAAAATTAAATATATTTCATAAGTGTTATGGAGCCTACATATTTAATTTGGATGGATTTGGAATTCATTTGGGTGATTAAATCATGTGTATGCATAAAGGGCCTAGTTTATGGGTTTTGTGCATAATCCTTTATGAAAGGATTTAAATTGGATTTATTGAGCCCAAATAAATTATTAATTCTAGAAGCCTATTTAATATTTCTCAAGCAATTTTAAAGAGCCTAATCCCATTTTGAATTTGGAATTTTAACCTAGCTATAAAAATCCAAGTTAAAAGGATTTAGGGTTAAGTGAACATTAAGAGAAAAGAAAATTCTCTCTCATTTTTCCCTAACCCTAGCTGCCACCCTCATTCCTTGCTAGCATCAAGGAATTTAGCCATCCTTGTAACTCCATCAATCTTGGTTCATTTGATCATTCTTTAGTGTGGATTACTAATTAGAGGTGTTCTATTTTGGACATTGTGGTTTGCGACAACTCAGTGAGAAGGAAAATCAATTGTTCAAAAAAAATCAAAGATGATTTTTCTTATTCTCATTAATATTATATTGTAAATTCATGGCAAGATTAGATCTATTGATTAAAAATTTTAATTTTTGTTTATACATATGATGTATGTAACCAATAATTCCCAACATGTGGTGGCTCCCATTGAAGTTCTGGCAGTAATCTTATAACCCTATAGTGCAAAAAGCAACTTTTTAGCTCGATCTTTATAAGTCTTGACCATTTTAGCTAAGGTCCTTTTGATGCTCTTATTAGTCACTTCGTCACCCTATTTACCTAAGGTTAAAAAGGCAAAGACTTGTGATGTCAGACCCCTATTCTTTTGTGAGAATTGTTTTGGTTTTCTCCATGAAATTGTGACTCATTATCCAACACTATATGGTTTGGAAGCTTGTATCTACATGTCAAAATTTCTCAATGAACTTGGCTATTTCTCTTGCACCTAAGCTTTTGAATGATTATGCTTATATCCATTTTGAGAAATATTCAATGGCAACCACAATAAACCTGTGCTCGTTTGATGCAAGTAGGATGGATCATTCCCATGATGTCTATGCTGCAGACGGTGAATGTCCAAGGCAATGTAAAGTTACACAACTCTGACACTGGCACATGTGTCAAATATGCATACTTGTGGCATAAACTAACATTTTTTTTTGTGCACCAAAAAACCCCTAACACATGATCTTCTTAGCTAAAGCTAATTTGTTAATATGAGCTCTGCACACTTCAACATGCACCTCTTCCATGACATTTTTAGCTTTTTTTTCACTCAAATACCTTAACTATATATTTTATGGTTGCCTCATATAAAGCATTTTTCCCACACTAATAATTTGGGTAGACAACTTGCATATCATCTTTTGATCTTTTTCAATGGCTTTTTCTAGGAATACTGACTTTTTAAGATAATTTTTAATATTAAATTACTAAGGCTTCCATCATCTGCCTCAAAATTGATAACTTATTTAGCTTTAAAGTATGGTCTATTTGAATAGAGATAAGCACAAGGCTTCATTCTTATACCCTTAAGGTTATGCCATACTAACACCAAAGTTGCCTAAGCATTTGCCAACTAATTTTCATCTTGGGGTGATAACCTAAAGGTGTAGACCTTAAACTAACTAATTAGGGCCTTTAAACACCGAATGTAAGGTAATAGTATTTTTTTATTGACCATTTATCCTTACTTGATAGACCACTAGAGATGAATCTCCAAAAGAATTATGTGGTCTTTTCCCCCATAGGTAATAAGGCCTCTAATCCATACATATAGGCTTCATACTTGGCTTTATTATTCATGGCCTTATACCTCAAGGAACATAAAAAATTTGTTTACAAATTAAGGTAAGCTTGGTTATGAGTCGACTGATGTACTGGATCCTGACTAAAAATCCTTTAACCTCCATCTTTTTTCGTAGACCAAGCATTTCCCTGATGGCCTTTACTTTATCAAGATCTACCTCTATCCCCCTCTAGCTCACTACATGTTTTAGAAGCTTTCTCAATGTTACCATGAATATGCATTTCTTCGTATTGAGGTGGAGGCTATACTTATCAATTCTCTGGAAAAATTTCTCCAATACCTCGATGTGGTCTTTTCCGGGTAGCCAATTTGATCATGTTATTAATGTATACCTTCACTTACTTTGAGCACTTATTTATTCATCAAAATTTATGAAGCAAGCTAATATTTTTGCAACTTTTCTAAGGATAGCAAAATTTTAAAGAGGGGGATAGAGCATAGCTAAAATTTGTTTTAAACTCAAAAATTCAGGGAAAGTCTTTTATCTTACTCATGAATTATTTTAGTTATTTTGTTTAGTTTATTTTATTTTTGTTTAATTTTGTTTTTTCGGCAAGTTAGTTGAGTATAGTTAGCTCAAAATCATGTATTGTACATTTATCTTAGTTCGCCCTAGTTTTATCTCAAAATAGAACTTCTTCACTGCAAGAAAAATCCATTTTGTTGACAAAACTTCCTAACAAAATCGAGTAAGTTTTCATAGGGAAACCAAAATTGTCGAAGGAATTTAACGATGAAAAATGGCATTGGAGAACCAGTTGTAGGCACTTTTATCTATGAAAAATTTTCCACTGGTAAATTATCGATGAAAACATAGTCCGTCGATAATTTCGTCAGGAGGTGCAAACCAAGAAACTGTCATCGTTTGCCATATTTACCAATGTATTCAAATTCCATCATTAAAATTATCGACAAAATTATATGATATGTTGCTAAATTTCCCTATGAAAATAAGAATTTCGTAGGCAAATTTCAAACTGAATGATTTGTTTCGTAGGTAAATTTAACGATGGAGCATATATTTCCATCGGTAAATTTTCCTTATGGTAAAAAAATTCATGATGGATATATCCATCACTATTCTGTTACTAAAAATATTACAAATTTCTAATAATTATCTAATAAATCTGCTTGTATCTCCTTCCTTATCTAATAAATCTAAAAATAATTAAGGATTAACCAATGGAAGGATAAGATTTTAAATATGTAGAAATATCATCAAGCATAAATTATAAAAGAAGACCTAGAAATGAAATAGGAGAAAGTTCAAATACTAGGAAATAAGAAAAAATATGGGAAAGCAAAATAAAATTTAGACCACAACAAAAAAATACAAATAAATGAAATAGGAACCTTAAATCTAGATTGTATAAAAACAATTTTAATAGACATGTAGGAATGGATGTCAGATATAGGAAGATAATTAGTAGAAACAAATGTAACTATAGCAGATACACCAGGATATATAGAAAAAAGCTTAATAGGATTAGTAAAACATTCATACTATTTACCTTGTTCTCGTAGAACTAATTGAATTTGGTACAAATTCATCTACAACCTTGATGATGCTATAGCTTAGATGAAATTATTGTCCAGTTAAATTGGTCAAAATTAAGAATCTGAACAAAAAAATAGAAATAGTAATAAAGATATAGTTATCAACTTTATTAACATTCAAAAAATTCTCAAACAAGACAATCACACTCAATTATTTAGCACTTTCAAACTAGTTAATTACCTCATATTTTCTATATCAATAATGAGTTTTTAACTTTAAAATCACCCAAAACAATTGAAAGCATGAAGAACTCTTTACCTATACATCATCTAACAATCCATTTCTAGATTCGCTACCAACCACTATCATCTTGTTACCAATCATAGTTGTTGCATGCTGATCAAGCCAAAAAGTAAAGTTTCAAGCATCCAAGTAAGCATATGCATTCAAAGATATCAATATACAAATAAAAAAAATCATATTTTACATTGAAACAATCATACTACTTTCTCAAGCCTAAAAATTTCCAAGCTTGACTTAAATTTTAGACAAAAACTATTCATTAGCTAAGCTTTGGACAAAAATGGCAATAATCCACAAAATAAATAGTCATTAACTATAGTAAAATATTAAAGAGAACTGACCTACCAAGCTTCATGCATTTACTAGAGAAACTAAACGTTTTGCTCTCTCTATGATAATCCAAATTATTTCTTTTTGTTCATATGATATATTAATGTTAGTTAATTATTGTTAAAGAAAATCATAACTATCAACATTAACGTGTGATCTAATCTACACTTAATATAATGGTGTAAATCATCTATAATATTTGACACTAATGATTTTCAAACAAAATTTCAATGAACATAAATGGATTAAGAAGAAAATGTCACAACCACTTTCCTTTATGAAATGATATTCTTAAAGATTTTATACACAATATATATTATTCATGTGGGGACCTAACCTTTTTGCCCTATTCAATTCAATAGTTGAAATTTTCCTTAAAAAGCAAATTCAATAGTTCAAGTTCAACCACTGGACTCAACTTATACATTAGACAAACAACATATTTGCATCTTTGATACTTGAAACATGAAAATATATATCTATTGTGTTTATTTTGACAACATATGTATTATATATTATTTTAATATGCTATTTATTTAGATAAAGACCTATAATTCATACTTGATCAATTAACATTGACAAACAAAATTTAACCAATTATATATGTGTGTGTGTGTGTGTGTGTTCATATATATATATATATATATATATATATATATATATATATATATATATATATACTTTCATTATTGCTGGTGATGGAAGTGACAAAATTATAAACTTGTCTATACTTGACCCATAAATCATATTAGCAATTATAAGTAAGAGCATGGCAAAGACAATAGTCATGTTTGAACTTGTCTAGAGAACTTAGCAAGCAAGTTGCAGCGCTAGTAAAATGGATCTTCCACCATATTTAATATTAAAACAATTACTTCTTTTCCTTTCAAGCTTCCTTCAACTTCTTTGTCTTCATAAATTCATAAACTCAACTTAAATTTCTCAACTAAATATACTTGGATGGTTAAATTGCATAATCTAACTAAATAATTGTTTAATTTTCTCTAAATAATCCAAATATCTCCAAATCTAATATTTTCCCCAATTTCTCATTAAATCCATAGAATTAATTTCTAACATAATCCTTAATTTTTCCATTAGATTTCACAAATGGAGGGGTTGAAAGAACTTACCTTGTGAATTAATAAGGGTAATTGCAACAAAAGAGGTGAGGGGGAAGAGAGAGAATCAAAGCAATGGATAAAGGTGACCTAACCTCTTTGTACGATGGAAGAAGAAAAGAGAAAAGGGAGCGATGGTGCTAGATGGAGGCACAATAGCAGTAGGGCGATAGTTGGTGGGGATGCCATGGCAAGAAGAAGGGGAATAAGAGAAGAGTGGAAAGAAGAAAGAAAAGAGTCAGTGGGAGAAAGGGATTAAGGAACCCATTGGTTCTCGAAAAAAAAGAAAGAAAAAGAAATGTTTCGAGACCAAAATGACATAGTTTTGGCAAGTTATTCTTTTGGTCCTTTCCTTTTTACATATGTAAGTATTTAGGCCCTAAACTGCTACCTAAGTATAATTAACACCCCAAATTCATTATATCACCATCTATACATTAATTTATTACTAAGTCTAAATTTAAATTTGGTCAATCCAATTGTTATTCAGGTAAGTAATTAGGCTCTAGCGGAGACGACGAGGATGATGTGGTGCAGCGGCTGCCACAAATGAAGAGAGGAAGGGAAAGAAGAAAAGGGAGGGTGGTGGAGGAGAAAGGGACCTAATTCTCCCATAAAAAAAATTGAAAAATTATAACCCCATCCCAAAACTACTTCGTTTTGGGTGTGGAGGTGGAAAAAATACTATTAAGTCCCTTGAATCAAAATTTTTTATTATTAAAATTTTATTAAGATTGATTTTTTCAAATAGATTTTTTGATAAATGTGAAATAGTTTTTTTATCTTGTTAATTAATCTCTTTAGATTTTAGTTTAATTGACATTGGTTACTCAAATTTGGGCAACACATGTAACATCTCAATCCTATTCTGTAGGTAAATTTCTGATGAAAAATATTTCCATCGCTAATTTACCTATGGAATGGCGATTCCATCAGAAAATTACCTATGGAAAAGGATTCCATTAGGAATTCTATAGGTAAACTTCATGTGCAATTTTAGCCGCAAAATATTAATGCCATTTACACTACGAATTTTTCAATTCCATCACTAATTTTCATCGGTAAACTTTGGTACGAAAATTTTCCTCCATTATTTATGATGGATTTGTTATTCCATCACAATACACATTTTTCACGATAATTTTTCCTACGAAAATAATTTTTTTATCAGTAATTAGCGAAGAAAAATTTTTCGTCGGGAATTAGGATTTTTGTTGTAGTGATTGAACTTTAACTTAAAATGTGCAATGTTCAAATCCTCTTTTAGCATTAAGATAAACATGTGATTTAATGAATTTTAGCTAGTTTAGCATTTAACTTAACCTATATTTGTTAGTTTTTAATTTTTTGAGCACTAAAGACTAATTTTTAAATAGAAAAAAACTAGTGCATTGAAATAGTTGAGCAAGAAATTTTAGGACATTAGAACCTTTCTCATCACCCTTCAAAGCATAAAAGCAACTCAAACAAGCTAGAAAGTGATCTAGATAATATTTTTCTTTTTTAGCTATATCATAACTTATTCCCTACCCTTTTTATACATTTGTCCCTTGTTAGCCATTTTGAGCCTAATAAGGTATGCTTAATGCATGCCATATTTATTTTTCTTGTTAACACTCATTTATTTTACCATATATCCCAAATAGACTTTATCTTCCCTTCTAGAATTGGCCACTCTAGATTGGATGGATTAATATTGTTAGGTATTTCAAAAAGTGTAGTTAGAAAAAGGGTTTTGGTATTATAGTCAAGGTTTATTGATGAAGTTAAGAAATTAGTGAAAATTGACCTTGTAAACACCTTTATTATAATTGATTACTAGTAATGAAGATATTCTTGAAAAAAAGAGAAAGAAAAAGAAAAAGAAAGAAACATTGAAAATAAAGCTAGCATTTATGGTAAAATTTTAAGTGCGAGGTATTTACAAGGGAAAGCAATTGTGACTTCAAAAGGGAGATGAATTGTGAACTTGAGAGAGTTGCAATAGTTCTTTCTCTCAATAGTACTTTGAATATAAAGGGATAAGCAAGTTTTGCTTAGTCCTATAATTTTTGTGTTAGTGGGATGAAATTTTAGAAATGTTAGTTTATCTTATCATAGATTGGCTATTCTTTTTTATTAGATTTTATCCATTCTTTGATAACCATAACCTCAACCCCATTACAACCTATCAAGACCTAAGTGATTCTAGGTTTTATTTTTTAGTTATTTAGTGGAGACGATATTTAGGTTCTGGTGCTTAAAGATATCTCTATGGTGTTTCTAGAGTTTCAAGTGCGAAACTACATGTGCAATTAGGTTTAAATTCATTCTAGAGCTTGAATATGAATTTACATTGGTTTTTTGATTTTGAAAAGAGCTTAAATTATTTTGGTCTTGCATACATACACATATGGAAACTATTTCATATTATCTTGTTTTAATTTATTCTAGCTAGAATTTTGTTAAGTGTTCTTGTTAATTGCTAAGCTTGGTTCTCAATTGCATGATTTTTTATTGAAGTTTGATTATTTTGATAAGTTAATTTGTTTAAATTTGCCTAGGGATAAGCAAAGACTAAGTGTGAGATTTTTTATAGTTGTGAGTTATACTATATTTTTAGTATATTTTATGTGTTTAAATTAGTTAATTTGGTATTAATTTGGTTGATTTTATGTTTAATTAGTTAATTTCTATGTTTGTAGGTCTAATTGCAATTTTTGATATTTTTAAGGGCTAAAATGAAGGAAAGGAGGAATTAATTGAAGAAAAGAGAAAATTTAAGGCAATTTTGTAATATTAGGCAAGAAAGTCTCATGGAGTACTAAGGAGTACTTGAAAGAGTGATAAAACTACTCATCTGAGCTACATTTCACTCTTCTGAGTGACACAACCACTCACCCAAGCTATAAAACACTCTCTTGAGTAGTAAAAACCACTCACTTGAGTATTTCAACACTACAAGAAAATGTTAAAATAGCAACGGAAAAATAGCAACGGAAGCATTTTCGTTGCTAATTTAGCAACGAAAACACAATTTCGTTGCTAATTAGCAATGAAAAAAGTAATCCGTTGCTAAATTTCTTTAAAATTTTTCTATATAGCAATGAAAATATAAATGGATATTTTCCGTTGCTAAATAAGAAGGGAAGTTTTAGCACCAAAGTGTAGCAACGAAATTTAGCAATGAAAATCTAATTTCGTTGCTAAATAAGGCGGGAGCACATGGCTGTAAAATTTTCCATTGCAAAAATAGCAACGAAAAAAAAACTCCATTGCTATTCTCTGAAGTAAAATTGTCAAGGTTCCAGAAATAGCAACGAAATCAATTTCCATTGCTATTTAGGGGACTTGGTAATTTTACTTGTGGAAATAGCAATGGAATAGTATTTCATTGCTATTTTTGCAGCCTTTAACATTTTAATTAGTGAAAATAGCAACGGAATATCATTCCATTGCTAGATAGCAACGAAAATAAATATGTTGCTATTTTCTCAAGTAAAATTGTTTAGGTCCCTTAAATAGCAATGAAATTTGATTTTCGTTGCTTTTTTCACTATTTAGGGGACTTGATAATTTTACTATTGGAAATAGCAATAGAAAAGTATTCTGTTGCTATTTTAGCAACGGAATATGTTTTTCGTTGCTATAGAGGGGATAGTAAAAAATTTCACTTGAGAGAATAGCAACGAAAATCGAACCGCATTGCTATTTTCCCAAGTAAAAATATTTAGGTCCCACAAATAGCAATGGAAATCGAATTCCATTGCTATTTTCCCAATTAAAATTGTTTAGGTCCCACAAATAGCAACGAAAAATGTTTTTCGTTGCTAAACTAGCAACAGAATATAATTTTGTTGCTAATATAGCAACGGAAAGTATACTCCGTTGCTATTCTCTCAAGTGAAATTTTTTACAGTCCCCTAAATAGCAACGAAAAACATATTTCGTTGCTAAAATAGCAATGGAGTTATATTGTTGTTGCTATTTTAGCAACGGAATACGTTTTTCGTTGCTATTTAGGGGACTGTAAAAAATTTTACTTGAGACAATAGCAACGGAGTATACTTTCCATTGCTATATTAGCAACGGAAAACATTTTCCATTGCTATTTGTGGGACCTAAACAATTTTACTTGGGAAAATAGCAACGAAATTCAATTTCCGTTGCTATTTGTGGGACCTAAATATTTTTACTTGGGAAAATAGTAACGGGGTTCGATTTTCATTGCTATTCTCTCAAGCGAAATTTTTTACTATCTATAACAACGGAAAATGTATTTTGTTGCTAAAATAGCAATAGAGTTTGATTTCGTTGCTATTTTAGCAACGAAATTAAATTCCGTTGCTATTTTATTTTGTGCCCTAGGTATAAATAGTCCATTTTCATTTCCCTTGCCGCCGTCTCTTCTCTTCTCTTTGTCTTTCATTCTCCTGCCGCCATCTCTTCTCTCTCTGTCTCTCTCTACACTCTCTATCATAATCTACCATAGAGAAACCGAGCTCTCACTTTATCTTCTGCCGTCTGGTGCTCTCATCTCCCTCTTTCATTTGCTTCAACAGGTATGTGATGTGTGTTTGTTTAGATCTGTGTTTCTTTCTCTTTTTTTTCTATGTCTCTAGATTTCACCCTTGTGTTCATTTGCTTCAACATGTTTTCTTTTCTTTTCTGAGGGAGTAGCCATTTCTTTTCTTTTCTCATTTTCTTCAATCTTTTCTGCTTTTTGATTTTCTTGTTCATGGTTCCTTGTGTTTCTTCTAATTAGATTATTTGTGTGTGATTTTGTGTACATATATTGAAATTAGTGTTCTCAGGTTTTCTTTCTTTCTTTTCCATTTTCATTTCACTTTCTGATGCCTTTAAACCCTAGGATTTAACTTTAGACTTTCCCATATATTTGCAGGTGATCGCAACTCAGATCTTCATAAAGAAGAAATTCAAATTTTGTCTAATTTCCAATCCTCTGTTCAGCAATGCGTGGTTAACATCTCAATTTATTACTTAATAATCACTTACATATCTAATGAGATCTCTATTTACTATATAGATCTACGTCTCTTGTATTCGTATTATGATTAGTCGGTTTTGAATCCATTTTTATATTGTCTCATTCTTTGGAATTTTATTTCTTAATGCTTTTGAATTGAAGTAGATGACTCTTATTAACTGCATTTGATTTCTCAGTTAAAGAGATTGAACTGTTAAGAGTGTTGCTGGTTGAGTTTTAAGTATCTCAATTGTTGACATCCAAACCCTAAAAAGAGCTACTTATTTCTTATACATTTAACTTCACTAATACCTATAACTAGACTATGTTAATCTAATGTTAATCCTGTCTCGTATATTTAATTAACTTTGGCTTAATCAGTGCTATTTGACTGCTTTATGTCCAGTAATCCATGCTACAAATAGCAGGTTAATTAGTTAATTAATTGGTTTGTTTTAAGAATATCTAGTTATATGAGAATTCAAATTAGATTCTATACCGAGAACTAAGCATTATATAATAACATAAACACAATTCAATGTCAATGCACTAATCATGTGAATTAATTTAATAAAAATAAATAAATAATAATTAATGTATAAGAATATGAGAACATGGGCCTTGGTTCTAGATATGCTTCACTTCCTTTTTCTTTAATTGCATAATTTTTTAGTTAAATTATACACTTGACCTTCAACTCATGTTCTCGATTAAGTTGACAAGTCCTTTGATTCTAAATGATTCAATGGTTTCTAAATCTGCCAATCCATTTCCAAGAAAATAGAGAGAGAAATGTCTGTTGAGAGAAAGAGAGGGGGTGGAGGATATCAATGGCTTTTCTATAATGTGCTTTGGCTTTGCATATTTGTATCTGTCTACCCTTCCTCTCACGGACTCATGCTCAATAGATTCATAACAACTCAATCAGTCATTCATTAAATATTCATAAGTATGGTATTTTTCTCATTTTCTTCAATCTTTTCTACTTTTTGATTTTCTTGTTCATGGTTCCTTGTGTTTCTCCCAATAATAAGTTTTGATACATCAATGTATGCTTGCTTGGTTTTTTGATTTAAATTATGTTCATTTTTAATGTAATTGTTCCAACGATGATTTTATACTTGTTTTCTTTTATTTGTTATTTTACCTAGTTTCTTTACTATTTTTAGTATTTTTATTAATTTTGTACTCTCATGATCATATTATTCTATTGATTGTTAGGTATAATTGCAGATCATGCTGTTGTTAGGATAGTATATACTCATAATGCTAGTGGTGTTGATGAATTAACAGCTTGAACAGATGAGATTCTTGTTGTAGAGGTCGGTAATTATATGATTTATAACGAAATTTAATTTTTTTCTTCTATTATGTTCTTATAAGAGTGATTACCAACTAAATTGAGTTTGATCTAAGCTTAATTAAACCAAGACTTTGTTGGCTATAGTGCATATTTAGATCTCTAAATTATTAAGCTCATTTTTACCATTTATAAAGGAAAATCCCTCCTTCTCTTTTATTGTATTTCCAAATGTCTCAATTCAATTTCATTTACCTTATGTTGGCTTCCATCTCTAGTAAATTTTTTTGCTTGATTTTTTGGCTGTTATTCTAATATGTGCATGTTGTGCTTTCTTCTTCACAGTCAGCTTCATAATTTTGCTTCCTCAATCATTTCAAAAATTATTAACTTTGCTGTATTTTTTTTGGTAGGTTCAGAATTTATTTATTCTTATTATTTATTGGTTCTGTGTTTTATTAGCAGTCACATAATTTCTTTTCATAACTTATCTTGTTTGTCATTTGCTCTCTCTATAAGTGATTCCATATATTATCATTTTATCATTTTCCCATGAATAACGAATCAGAATATCAAGTTTAGAAAAATCACAAAGCATGAGCGATTGCATTTTCACTTTGTAAATAATATCTTTAAGGAGTTTGGCCAGATTACACCAAAGATGTGATAACAACACCCATAGATGGTATGGTTGAACTTCTCATAGGTGATGAAGATGGTATTTAACCTAAGTCTTAAAATAATATGGTTGATCTCTATTTATCCTTGAAGAATGAATAAAAATAAACTATATATGACATGAGTCTATGTTTTAGATGATAAACTTTACATATTTGATTCTCTTACTAATCTATCTGTTATATTTGCTAACTCATAATATCTTCTATGGAAAATTAAGCCCATACAAGTTTCTCTTTATAATCTTATTCTTTTTGTATGGCATTCAACTTACAAATCTGAATGTGGCTACCCTATTGTCATTTTTTGAATTTCTCTTATTTCTTTGTAATTCTTTAGGTGTTGCAAAACCTTGATATAATGGAATTATGGTCAAAGGTCTCATAATCTCAAATAGACCCTAGGTTTTTTATATTCTAATTTTTGCAGTAGTTATTAGCACTTATGGATATTTGTTTCTTTTTCTGATTTCTCTTTTTCTTTTTGGTTAAAAGCATTCATTACTTTTGGTATGACTAGAGTTCCAAATCTAAACTATCTAAGCTTAAATGAATGCATGCCCACTATTTTGTAATTAAATAGTATGTTGTACCTAGAGAAGACATCATTTAATTAAACAGTCTAATACATGCAGTGGATTATTCTTTTACATGCTGCTCTAATTGAATATGTCTATGTACACACTTTGGTTTTGTGTTATGGGCTACCTCTTGATGTCAAAGTAAAATATGTAATGATTCTGTTCGAGCTGGAAATTTTGTTTTGGCATCCTTTTGCATAATATTATCATTCTTTGCAAAAATTGTGGACTGCATTTTTGTTATGAAGTAACGATTATAATAATATCATTCTTTGTAGGCACCAAAGTGTACATAATTAGTGCCAGTTTGAGGTTTAGAGGTTAGACCTCAAGTACTTTATAGTTGACCATTTTATTCTAATCTCATGCTTGCAATAGGGATTTGGATCTGAGTCTCCTTCTTTATTTCCATTTTTTTAGTTGCGACACTTGTTTTGCTATTGAAGCTTAGTTCTTTGAGGTCTGTTGTACCCTGCTGAATATTGCCTTCGAGATTTGTAAGTCCTATTGAATAAATGATTTATTTAGGAATTATTATGTATGTGATATACTTTGTGAATTAATTCAACTAAAACTTGAAATACTATACGAATTGTATTGATCTCTAAGCTATATAGATATTGCTTTGCTTTAGTTTTAGAAGAATTGCTGTAAGTTTGCTTAAAATTTTTTTTTTGATGCAATTAGCAAGCAAGGATTTCGACAATGGCGAGTAAGTTTACTTTTCATAATTAAGAAAGGAATAGAAAAGTTCTAGGTTTGTTGCTCAACTAATTATTGTGATTTGTTGATTATATACTTTGTATTGCATTAGTCACTTCAGCTTGCATTTTACTTGTGTCACTATTGTATCAAGGTATATAGGCTGAAACGATTCAACCTGCGGGCTACTGGTTTCCAAAGGATAACTCGGTTATCATGGTTGAATGCCACGCACCTTGACGCAACTTAATTTTGTGCCATGCTTTGATATATATATGTTATTGTATGAGCAGTAGTGTTTTACCTTATTGGCATGCCCACGCTGTTTCTTAAATCCAGTTCTCTATTTAAGTGATAAGATAATTGAACTTCCACGCTTACTTTGGGTATGCATTATTCCCTTGCATTATATACTTTGTATTGCATTAGTCACTTTAGCTTGCATTTTACCTATGTCACTGTTGTATGAGCAGTAGTGTTTTACCTTTTTGGGATGGCCATTCTGTTTTTCCAGCGTATTCCAACAGTAGCAATAAAGAAGAGGATGCTACTTTTTTGGGATTAGTCTTGTGGATGAGTTTGAATAATAGTTTCGCAAGCATGAGTAATGTTGATAGATCTTGGATGTATAGGTGATTAACGCCAGATGGTTTCATTAACCTTCAGTTTGCTGAGGGGGTTCAATCATTCATAGAATATGCAAGTTTACAGCCTGAATATATGGATGGCCTAAAAATTAGATGTCCGTGTAAAAAGCGCAAACATATTCGTTTCCTCTCTACTGATGAAGTGCATCTACATTTGTTAAAAAAAGGATTTTTTCCAAATTATTTTGAATGGACACAATACGGGGAGCCAATAATAAGTAGCACCTTTAGGGGACATTTAGTACATACATCAATAAATATGGATGGGTTTGCAACAGGAGCTAGTATTAGACAAAATAATGTGGATGCAAATGAAAATCTTTACACACAAATGGTTTATGATGCAACTGGTTATTACTTTCAACAAAATATGGAGAACATTGAAGAGGAACCAAACCCAAATGCAAAAAGGTTTTTTGACTTACTAGAGTCAGCTGACCAAGAATTGTGGCCAAACTGTGAAAACATGACTCAATTGTCTGCAATTGCTCGAATATTGAACATAAAATCTAAAGGTTATTTTTCTGAAAGCAGTTTGGATAAAATTCTTGCATGGTACAATGATTCACTACCTCCTGATCATAAAATGGTCACGAATTTTTATGAAATGCAGAAGCTTATTCGGGGTCTTGGTTTTCCTGTTGAACGAATAGATTGTTGTAGGATAGGATGCATGTTGTTTTGGGGAGAAGAAGTGGATTTACAAGAGTGTAAATTCTATAGTCAACCTAGGTTCAAACCAAGAAAGCGTACTAGGAAGCAAAAATTAGTTCATTGGAAGCGAATGTATTATTTTTCGCTAACTCCAAGGCTTTAAAGACTGTATGCCTCTGATGTTACTGCATCTCACATGAGATGGCATAATGAACATGAATAGATTGATGGAAGTATGAGCCATCCATCGGATGCTCTCGCATGGAAACATTTCAATGATGCCCATCCTGAGTTTGCAGCAGAAAATCGAAATGTCTGGTTGGGATTATCCATAGATGGATTCCAACCTTTTGGTCAATCCAGTTAACAATATTCATCATGGCAAATCATAATTGTTCCTTATAATTTACCTCCATGGATGTGTATGGATGAAGCATATATGTTCTTAATAGTAATTGTGCCAGGACCTATAAATCCAAAGCAAAAAATTGATGTATTCCTGCAACCATTGATATCTGAATTGAATCATCTTTGGAAATTTGGTGTTGAAACATATGATGTGTCTCTTAAACAAAATTTTCATATGAAAGCAGCATTGATGTGGACTGTTAGTGATTTTCCAGCGTATTCTATATTGTCAGGATGGAGCACTGCAACGAAAGTGGCTTGTCCTTACTGTGGCAATGATTCTGATGCATTTCATCTTCCTAATAGGGGCAAAATATCTTGGTTTGACAACCATAGAAAATTTCTTCCTCCAGATCACCCATTTAGGCATAATAAACAAAAGTTCATTAAGAATAGAATGGTACAAAAACCTCTTCCCGCTACTAAATCTGGTCAAGATATATTAAGGGAGATCGACGAGTTAGGGCTTTCGAAAGTTACAGAACCTGAAGCTGAAGAGGTTAATAGGAGCATAAGTAATAACTTTGGTTGGAGAAAATGGAGTATATTTTGGGATTTACCATATTGGAAAACTAATTTGATACGTCATAATCTAGATGTGATGCATATTGAAAAAAATATTTTTGACAATCTTTTCAACACAATCATGAACATTGAAGGAAAAACAAATGACAATGCGAAATCAAGAGCCGATTTGAAAATTTTTTGTAGAAGAAGTGAGTTAGATAAAGATCCAAATATCGGTAAATATCCAAAAGCATGTTACACTTTGGATAAAAAACAAAAGCAAATTTTGTGTGAGTGGTTGAAAAGCCTAAAGTTTCCAGATGGTTATGTTTCCAACTTGGCAAGGTGTGTTGATATGAGAAAGTACAAATTATTTAGAATGAAGAGTCATGATTGTCATGTATTTATGCAGAGGCTAATTCTAATTGCATTTCGGAAGCTCCTACCGAATAATGTTTGGGAAGCCATAACAGAATTAAGTTTGTTTTTCAAAAGCTTAACATCATCTGGAATACAATTATCTGACATGGAAAGACTAGAAAGGGACATTCCGATAATATTGTGCAAATTAGAGGGTATTTTTCCTCCCAACTTCTTTGATTGTATGGAGCATCTACCTATACATTTAATTCACGAGGCTAAACTTGCTGGTCCAGTTCAATATCGATGGATGTATCCATTTGAGAGGTAATTAAATACCCTTTTTACATAACACTTATATATATTTATACCAAATTAGTAAAAATAATTATCTTGATTTTAACGTAGGAATTTGCATCACTTGAAGAAAAAATGTTAAAAATAAGGCTAGAGTTGAAGGCTCTATATGCAACGCGTATTTAGTAGAGGAAGCAAGTAATTTTTGTTCACATTATTTTGAGCCTCATGTGATAATTCGACAAAGGAAAGTTCCTCGTAATGATGATGGGGGTGAGCGGATTGATGATGATAACTTATCTATTTTCACATATCCTAGCCGAACACATGGGCGCTCAACAAGAAGAATGTTAATAGACAAAGAAATGGAGGCTGCCCATGGTTACATTTTATTGAATTGCCAAGAAATTCAACCTTTTTTGCGGTAAGTTTTAGTTATATTTCAAATTGGATGTGTTCTTATTCTCGGGGATTGGAAAATTATAGCTAATATAATTTACAATCTCTTTAGCCAATACAAGGAGTTGTTAAGTGAGCTCATGCCAGAAAAATAACAGGATGACATCAATAAAGAGGTAGAAAAAAACTTCCCACGTTGGTTTGCAAATTATGTAAGTTTTTAACTCGCAATATGAGGTACCTTTCAATAAATTACTGTTAAACTTACAATATATTATATTTATTGATTTAATTTCATTTTTTTATTATATAGGCTTATGAAAATAAAATAGAAAACAATCTTATATGTGATCTTACGAAAGGACCTTTGCGAACTGTTAAATCATATCCAGTCTATTTCGTTAATGGATATAAATTTCATACAGAATGGCAACAATAAACGGTGGGGTTTGCATACAAGGGGAACATATGGATTATTTTGGCAAAATTATTGAGATACTTGAAATTGAATACCCTACATTACCGATAAAACGATGTGTACTTTTTAAGTGTGAATGGTTTGATCCTACTGTTAACATTGGAACAAAAGTACATAGCCGATATAATCTCATTGAAATCAACCAGCAGAGAAGATTTAAACAATTTAAACCATTCGTGTTGGCAATGCAAGCTAGCCAGGTGTATTATATCCCTTATCCTAGCTTAAGACGGGATAAGTTAGATTGGTTGGCAGTCTGTAAAGTCAAACCAAGAGGTGCTTTTGAACCCCATGCAAAAGGAGAAAGCAAGAGAAATGAAAATGAAGCATTTCAGGAAGAAGACATGGATGTACATCAAATAAATGCATCTTTTGAGAATGAACCTTTAAATGATCCAAATAATGAATTTCTGGAAATCTCCTCAGGAGAGGATGGCGATTCTATAGATGGGCAGAATTCTGAAGATAAGCTCGACTTTAGTTTTGAATGTTTAGAAATAGAGGATGATTTTGATGTGCAATTAAGTGATGATAGCGATTAATTTGAGTACGTTACATTTTGTCCTTTAAGTAATCCAAATCTGTGTATTAATGCCACCAGTATAATATTGTTATATATGCTTTAATCATATTGTTCTATTATAAGAAGCATAATCCATTTCTTTATTTTTCTTTATTTTTCAAGTATAAAATATGCCACCCCAAAAAAAGAAGGGAATGTGACTGCCTAGGCTCAAATTATTCTCAGATGAAGAAGGCAGTGCACAGGTGACCCCTCAACAACCATATCAAGCATCACCTTTACCAATACCAAATGCCGATGGCTCTCCTCATTTACCAAGTGATTCGGCATCCAACAATCCAAATATATTAGTACCACCTATAAATACATCTACTCCCAAACCAGAATCTGATTCTATACCGACAAATGTACTGGGGGTAGATGCTGGAGATGAAGGAGAAGGCCCTTCGCTTGGTTCGAAGGGAGTTGATGGAAGAATTTACATCAAGATTATCAATGATATGCGAGTATTGATATTATTTTGTATGAGAAGCTAATGTAAGTTTATGTTTACTGCTATGGATATGTAATTTGAAACTGATCTAAATTTGTTCATATTGACAGTTTTATTCCATCTGGCATATGCTCAAGAAAGATTAGGTCCAAGTTCAAATAGATGATAGAAATGGAGGGTTATGTTTGGAAGAATCTCTCTCTGCAGACAAGGGATTTTTATTTTCAGGAGTTTGAGGTACAAAAAATAAATTATAATATTGGTTTTAGAAAATCTAATTTTATACATTAATTAGATGCCTAACGTATTTTACAGTACTAATATTATGTTTTCTTTTTTATTAGAAAGAATTTTTTTGGCATCCAAAATATAACGATACCATTTATCAAGTTTGGGAAAAACATACCTATCAACGATATAAAGAATTTGTTGCTAAATTACACAAGGGAGGTGAACGACCTTCTTTTATTTCTCAAGCAATATGGGATCGTTGGCAGCAATACTGGGAATCACCTGAAGCAGTTGCCATTTCAGAGAGAAATTCTTCAAACAAACGGGGAGGCTCAGATGAAGACAGTTTAGCCATGCACACTGGAGGAACTTTGACTCATCACGAGCATACTAATAAACTGGTAAGTATTTTGATTACACTTCAATTGATGGCTGTGTTAATAACATAAATTTATTACTTCACAAATTGGAAATAACAAAAAAAATACGTTGATGTTATGTTTGATTGGGATTGTGATGTGATTTTTAGAAGTGTTATGGTTGTGAATGAAGTATTGGAGGTGGAGGAACATAATTGGGAGTGTAATTTCGATAAATTGTAGGTTTGGATAGCAAGATTTATAAGCCGTTATGCTGTCGAAATTTTTGCCAAATAAATAGTAACTTAATGACACATAAAAATCATATTATTGTCAAATGTTAATCCCATAAAAGGACTAAAAAATATGATTATTATGGATAATGATAGTTTAATATATGTTTGATTCCATGGATTGATGCATTTTTTAGATAAATTTTTTACTGTACAAGGGGTAAATATCATATAAAAAGGGAACTGCTGAATTTTTTATGAAATTTAGTTTAATTGGTTGTGCAGGAAAAGTTTATGGGTAGGAAGCCTACATATCCTGAATTATTCATGCACACCCACACAAAGAGGCATGATGGTCAGACATTCGTTAATACCCGTTGTAGACAACTCAATGTATGTAAAATTTATACATTAATATTAATTATTTCATGAAAACTTGGCTAAGTAATTGTAATTATTGTAATGATAGGAGCAAATAAAAGATACTCTCAGTGAACGACGGTAGAGCTCTGAAAGTGTTGATGAGAGTCAGATATTTCTTGAAGCAGTTGGTGGTAAGAATAATTGTGGAAGGATTTTTGGTTTAGGTTCAATTGCAAACACTTCCCATTCGAATACCTATGCATCATCTATAGCTGCTTGTAATAAGCGGTGTGAATCTTCTCAGAAAGTCATTCAGCTTGAGACCGAAATAACCCTGTTGGTTGATACTGTAACCTAGTTAAAGAATCGGGTTGAAGATTTGTAAACCAGGGGTGCTCAGCAGCCGCATCATCCTCCTTCACCTTCACCTTCACCACCTACTTAACTTAGATTTATAATTTTCATGTAATGATAAATGGCTTTATGTTATTTTCGTCATGGTTTTAATAGATTATTACTTCACAGTTGTACAATATCTTTTCAGGATTTTAATTATCATGTATTATAATTTTTTTGTTATATTATCAATTTTTAAACTTTCATTACGAGTTTTGAATTATATTTATTTTTACGTAAAAATTTGGATTAAAATTAGAAGCTACTTGGATGTAAAAAATAGCAACGGAAATGGTCTTACTAGGCTAAATTTAGCAACAAAATAATTATTTTGTTGCTAAATTTGACTAGTTAATATTGGTTGGATTTAGGAACGGAATACATATTCCATTGCTAATTTTGAACAATTTATTGAATTGCCTTGGTTAGTTTTAGCAACGGTATAGTATTTTCGTTGCTAAAATTTAGCAACGGAATTTTTATTCCGTTATTGATTTTGACCAATTCACCAAAATTGCCTGGGTTAATTTTAGCAAGGGAATTTTATATCCGTTGATAAATTCCGTTGCTAAATTTAGCAACGGAATTCCTATGCCATTGCTAAATTAGCAACGGAGTAAATTTTTCGTTGCTAAGAAATAGTAACCGTCAATATTGCAACCGAATTTTCCGTTGCTAACAAAAATTGGACAAATTCGGTTGCTAATTTCCATTGCTATTTTATAATTTTCTTGTAGTGCAAGAACTTTGTCGATTAAAGACTTCCTATTTAATTAAAACTCTATATTAGGAAGTATCAAGGCATCAAAACTTCTTTTTTGGAGGCTATAAAAGTATGCTTAAGGCACAAGAATTGGAAGAAGCTTATAGTTATAAATTTTTACTTAGTTTGTGCCTTAGTTTTAGTTAGTCAATTGTACAGTAGTTTTTAGTTTAGTTTTCTTGATTTATTTGTTCTCAATTCTTTTAAAGACTCAAGCTTTCCATTGGTGTTTCAAGAAGTCATAAAGAGCAAGTTTGAAGCTTCATGAGTATTATATCTTTTTATTTTAATTTTGCTTCCATTTTAATCATGTTTGATAAGTAGTTTTCTTCTCTTATAATAAGGGAAAATTAAACCCTCATACTTTATTGTAATTACTTAGTTTGAGCTTCGATTCAATGCAAGTTTGATTATTTCTTAGTTCTTCAGCGAATTTTTATCTTTGGTTGTTATTAAGTTAATAATTGACTTATTTGATAAATGGTTGATGATTGATTTCAAGTATGATATATGTTATGCATGTTCTTGGGTTAATTCATTAGTATTGATGCATGATTATATTCTAAATTAGAGATAATTGTGTGTTGGTAAGAGTGTATTAAGATTAAGAAAAGTTGAACTAATAATAGATTGAAGTTAAGTTTGCTTGAAAATGAGTTTAATAGATGTTTAGGAGTTTAAAAACATATCTTTATGCTAAGTATTGGATTATTCCTAATAAGAAGATTTAATTCTTACAATGATAGTCTGAATAAGATATCCAAATTCATTTAACTGGCTTTCCATAATCACTTGTGTTACTTTTGATTTGCATCATTGCAATGGAAGTTGAGGAAGATAGTTCCTTTAGTAGAAGTATTTTAGTTATTGCTCTATGTTTAATTTATGTTAGTTTAGTTTTTATTTTTGTTTTGATGTATTGTTAATTTAGTTTAATTCTTGCCTTTAATTCAAAAACTTGGGAAATAATGTCAGGTTAATTCAATTCCATAATAGATATTTTGCTTAGCAATCAATATTCCCTTGGCTTTAATATTTAGGATCTTAATTGTATTTTCCTATATTACTAGCTGATCTAGTATGCTTACAGAATAGTGCCTTGCATCCGTTTTTAGTTTTTTCTTTTGTTACAAAGTGAAATCCTTTAGAAGGTAATCTTTTACAAGATCATTGGCAATATTAACATACCAGGGAATCGGACTTTCACAAGAATAAATGGTATAAATAAATTCATCAGGAAATAAATTAGAAATTTCCCTTTTTTTCTATATGAGGATGATCCAATCTAGATAGATGGTCAGCTATAAAATTTTTAGCTCCCTTTTTATCCTTGATTTCCATGTCAAATTCTTACAGTAGCAAAACCCATCTAGTAAGCCTCAGTTTAAAATCCTTCTTAGCAAATAGGTGCCTCAAAGCCGTATGATCCAACCACACTATAACTTTAGATCCTAGGAGATATGGCCTAAATTTCTCAAAAGAAAATACTATTGCCAACAACTCCTTCTCCATGGTGGTGTAGTTCACTTAAGCTCCAATGAATGTGACTCATATAGTAGATTATATGCAAAATCTTCTCCTTCCTCTGGCCTAAAATTGCTTCCACTTTATAGTTACTAGCATCACATATAATTTTAAATGATAAAGTCTAATCCGGTGATGCTATGACCGATGTTGTGATTAGCTCTTACTTCAATAAATTAAAAGCCTACAAACACTTGTCATCAAAGTTAAACGTATCATCTTTAAGCAATAAATTATAAAATAGTTTAGCAATTTTAGAAAAATCCTTAATAAACTGATGATAAAAGCTTGCATAACCAAGAAAACTCCTAATACCTCTAACACTAGTAGAGGGAGGTAATTTAGCAATCACATCTACTTTAGCCTTATCTACTTTAATTCCTTTCTTGGAGGTCTTATGGCCTAAAACTATTCCTTCCCTCACCATAAAATGTCATTTTTCCCAATTGAGGATAAGGTTAGTTTCTTGACATCTTTCTAAGACATATGCAAGGTTAGACAAGTAAGTCTCAAAATTCTGACCATATAAATTAAAATTAACCATGAAAATATCAATGAATTTTTTAATAAAATCATGAAATATGGCCATCATACACCTTTGAAAAGTGACCAGAGCATTACATAGATCAAAAGGTATCCTCATATATGTAAATATGCTATAAAGGCATGTAAGTGTTGTCTTTTCTTTATCTTCTAGGACTATAGGTATTTACATATACCCCAAACAACCATCTAAAAAGCAATAAAATATATTTCCATCCAACCTCTCTAACAATTGGTTAATAAAAGGTAAAGGAAAATGATAATTCCTAGAGCATTATTTAAGCTCCTATAATATATGCAAACTTTCCATCCTATCACTATATGTATTAAGATGAGTTCATTTTTCTCATTAGTGACCATAGTCATACCCTTCTTTTTAGGTACACATTGTACTAGAATAACCCAACAACTATCAGAAATGGGATAAAGAATACCTACATCGAGTAGCTCGAGTACCTCCTATTTCACTACTTTTTGCATCGTTGGTGTAGAAACCATGATCCAAGGCCACTTAGATCAAGATTACCTGATGATGAGGAAATAACATATTACTAACAATAATGTTCGGATTTTAAAGCTCTAATAGTAAATTTTTCACTTTTTTCTAAAAGACTTTAATGATTTTCAAATATTCTCAAGTGTTTTAACAAAATATACCTAAAACCTTATTTTAGACTTCTAACGATGATACACAGTCGTATATCAACTGGAGGATCCCTATATGTGGGCCTTTCCCTCTGGTATGGTTTTAAATAGTGGTCATTTGGAAAAATTTAGGGTTTAGTGATGAGGGATGGTCATCCCTCATTAAAGGATGCTTGTCCCTCACTTGAAACCCAATTTTCCCTTTTTTTAGGTTTTCAAAAATTCAGTTAAGATTCAACAGGATTTTTTTCTGGATTTACAAGGGTTATGTGCTTTATTTAAAAAGGTTATATGACTTATTTAATTTGTATTTAAATGGGTTAGGCGTGATCGATATCTAGCAAGTGTACTGGATCGGCTAGTAATATAGGAAAATAAGATTATGACCTAAAATATCGAACCCAAGGGAAACTTGTGCTTGTATGTGCTATTTCAATTTCAAAACCAATTGTGTGTGTAAAGAGAGAAGAGAAATCCCAAATTTATGATGATTAAAGAATTAAAACTAAAAACAATAATTTAAAACCAAAATAAAACAATTGAAAAAGTTAAAGTAAAGAAGAAATCTATTAAAAGCAAGTAAATTGAATGAGGTGAAAATCAATATTAAGAACAACTTTCATTAAAGGACTATCCACCTTAATAAGTATTGCTATGACTTAAATAAAAGAAAACATACAAGTGATTATGGAGAATTCAATTTAATAAAACCAGATAACTTTATTCAAGATTATCATTCCAAACATCAAATTTTCTTTTTCAGATAAACTTAACACTTAGCATAAAGAACTGAATTAAGTCTCCTAAATGTCTATTAAAGCCTTTCTTAAGAGATTTAACTTTCACCTATTCTTGGTTACACTTTTCTTAATCTTAACTTACTCAAATCAACACATAATTATAGCTTATTTAGATTATAATCATGCATTAATCCAACTAAATTAACCTAAGAGCATGCAAGCCAATAATCAATTCAAATCAATGTATTAACCAATGCTTAATCAAGTTAAAAATCAACTTAAAATTGAATAAAGACAAGACTATGTTTAAGAACTAAGAAATAACCAACTTGCATTGAAAATTAAAGAACAAACTTAAGTCATAACAATACAAGTTAAGGATTCAAGTATCCTTTAGCAAAAGTTAAAGAAAACTACTCACAAACCATTCTTAAAATTAAAACAACGTTTTGAAGAAAACAGTAGAAACAAAGAACGTAAAAACAAACTAAGAAAACAAAGCTTAATTCTAAGGATTTGATCCCTTTTCTTCTGTGTTTTGGACTGCTATTTATAGGCAAAATTATAGTAGACTCCTTGTTAAACTCCAGTCACAAAATAGGAATCAAATTCTGCTAAAATAAGAAGCTCGATAATCCTTCACGAAGTGGGAAAACTGGATCACGTAGCCATGCCTTACTCTTTGATATTGAACACGTGGTCACGTGTATTTGTGTTCTTCCTCACACATGGCCACATGTGGTCCTTCACTAAGAATCCACGTGTTCATGTGTCTTCACTTTATCGCTTCAATTCTCTTCACATGGCCACGGCTTCTCATGTCTACTTCTTCACGTAGCCACGTCTCTTCATGTATACTTCTTCATGTGGCCACGTGTCTTATGCTTCAATGTTTTCACGTGGTCACATCTCAAGGCTCTGGATTGGACGCTCGTTTTCTTGCCTAAATCTCTCATATTTGCACTTTTAGCCCTAAACTTTGTCCTTTTTGCACTTTAAGCCCTTTATTGACAATTTAAACCTCAAAATCAAACAAAACATAAAATTAACTTCAAAAACATAAATATTAACAAATTAACTCTAAATTAACCTAAATAAAACCAAAACAACTAAATAACACAACTAAAAACATATCAAAAACTATATATATAATTCACACTTATCAAATACCCCACACTTAAACTTTGCTTGCCCTCAAGCAAATTAAAACAAACCCTCCTTCAAAACCATCAAACTTGTATAAAGATATGCAATTTCAAAACCAAACTTAGCATTTTAACACAAACACTTAATATAACTCTAAATAGATTAACTTCAACAAGAGAATATAAGCTAGTTTCCTTGAGTGTGTGCAAGACCAAATCATTTTAAGCAATTTTGAAAATCAAAATATCAACACAACTAGGTAATGAAGTATAGAATATATGAATGCATAAGCATACAATCGATTTCGTGCTTGAAACTCTAGAAACACAATAGGCCTCTCCTTTAGCACCGGAACCCGTAGGTCATCTCCGCTAAACAACTAAAAATAAACTTAAAATCACATAGGTCTTTCAAAGGTTTTAATGGGGCTAAGGGTATGTTTATTAAAAAATGTATAAAAGATAATCAAAATGAATATAGCCACTCTAACACAAAATAGATTACAAAAAAAAAACCCAATAACTTAAACAATACAAATTCTGCTCATCCTTGCCTTGATTCCAAACTTTCTTTTAAACGATAATATATCCTTTCACCAAAAAGTCATTATTTTTCCATTTTTCCTTGTACTACCCCACACTTATATTTTTTCATATTTGCTAGTTCTCTTTTTTCTTTCTTTTTCCTTTTCTCAAACTTCAAACGTTTTTTTTAAGAACTAACATTCACAAGCCAGCCTTAAGGTAATACAAGGTATATTTTCAATTGACTTCATCAATAACTTTGCTAAGACTTTCTTACTACACCCAATAAAACTTTACTCTTTTCATGCATCCATTTAATCCTAAAATGGCCAATTCCATAAGGTGAGATAAAAGCTTTTTAGGTTATATGGTTAAAACATTAGGTGTAACAAGAAAATATTAATGGTACGCATTAAGCATACCCTTATAGGCTCAAAATGGCTTAACAAAGGATAATTTCATCAAGGTAGGACACAAGTTTTTAAGAAATTTTATCAAGAAATTATTGCCTAGATCATTGTCTAAGATGCTTGAGTTGTTCATATGCTTTGAAGGGTGATGAGGAAGGTTTTAGTGCTCTAAATTTTCTTACTTCACTACCTCATTGCATTGATTTTTCACTAAGTTAAAAACTGGTCTAAGTGCTTTTAAGAATTTGGAAACTAACAAACATTTATCAAGTTGAAAATTAACCTATCCAAAGGCATATTAAACAACATAAATGTTCTCTTACTAAGCAAAGGTCCAAAACATGCATATTCCTTATCCAAGTTCAAAGTGTTCCAAGTTTTGAAGTCAACTAGGGCAAACTAAGTTTTCATGTAAATTAAATGAAAAGGTGAACTACATATGTCTTTAATATGTTTTACAAACTTTAGAAACCAAACAAAACATAAACACAAAAAAAGAAAATAAAATAAAACACAAAACACAAAATAACAAAGTTTGATTCATAAAAAAGAAAAGAAAAGTTGAAGACAAACTCCCTGAAAGGAGGCTACCCCCTCCTCAAAATTTTGCTGTCCACAACAAATGATGATCTATTCCGGTAGAGGTGGTGGTGGAGGAAATCGTTGCCAAAAGTGATGGATAAAATGCTCAACTCTCTTATTTCCTTCTATGACCGTATCACGAAGCATATCCAATCTTCCTTGCATTTGATCGAGTTGAATTTGTTGAGCATCCATCCAGCCACTTAATTGATTAAATAGTGCTTCCCATTTTGGTGTTGTAGACTCATTGATGGGGGAAGGCACAGCTATGGCAATATACTCCCCATTTGGTTCCTCTTGCTGCTCCTCAACCCAAATATTGGTCTCTCTTAAATACTCCTCCTGAGTTGCCCAATGACCACGAGGCTTAGGGATCAGAATTTTCATTCTTTTCATAATTTTATTATCAATACAAGCCAAATCTCCTTTAAGTGGTTCTCCATAAACCAGATGCTCAACTGCAGAAGCTAAAACCGTAGCTATCCACCCTATAGAAATATTATCAATGTTCCCTGGCATTTTCTGCAAGTCCTTAATTCGAGTAGCTATAATGCCCACTCCATTTAGTGCTATTCCATCCGTCATGCATCGGAGAACCATGGCTTGAGATACACTAATAGTGCTTGCATTCTTCAAATTATTGTACATACTCTTTGCAAGAAAATGATTAATGATTCTCAATGCATGAGTCCTTAAAGCATGGACCTTGCATTGTCCCCCTACCCATGGCTCATCTAATTCAAGATCCTTGATTCGTTCCCAATTCTCCACAGGCGAAGCATCTTCACGTTCAGTAGGGGCATTAGGCACAAATCCAATAATTTCAGAGAACTGACTAAAAGTTAAGGAATATCCTTTCTTACCCAACTTAAAACCCACTGTGCCATCCTCCGCATCTCTCTTAAAATAGCATTCAAAAGAATACAAGAAATCTCATGCCATATCTGGATATACTTTCGGTTTTTTTTCAATAAACTTCCCCCAGCCAATATTTTGGATCAATGGTTCTATCTCATGATCCAACAGATTTCCAGCCGGGATATTGAGGAATAAATGGCTTAAATAAGCGGGCTGGACATAGGTGCATTTGCTGAAGTAGTCAAATTTATTAATCTTGGCCCTGTCTACATATGACGGAATGCGTACCCCGAAAGAACTTGCTACATCAGGATATTTGTGATAAAATATGACATGGTATGATGGTGATGATAACACAACGAAAAAAAATTATATCATACATACCATACAATTCCAAAGCAAGAAACGAAACATGCAATTTTAGGGTTGTAAAACTTACAACTTTAGATGCACTTCAATATTTGGTTTTGGGGATGACCAGCAATCAAGAATGATTTATCAACCTTTGATCTTCTTTTCCAATGCCAAAAAAACAACCTTTATGCCACTCTTCTCTATGTTCACACACACAATTGCAAAGACGACTTAAAATCGAGATTGCTAGCTCTCTATTTAAGTATCGTGTAATGGCAATTGATTGAAGCTACAAAATTTGATTTTACACTTCTCTAAGGTTGCTATTACTACCCAAGATCACAAGAGAATGAGGAACAATCCTTTCTCCTTGTGAAAAATTGGCCAAAATAAAATTGTGAGAGAGAGTTACTATTCACGCATTACTATTCACACCACACACAAAATTAGGTTTTTTTTTCTCTATCTCATCCAATATATATATTATCTTATTTATTAAGTGATAAATCTCAAATATACTACCTTAGGATAATTAATATTAGCTAAAGATAATTAATATTTGCCTTTATCACTTAATTAAAATAAGTAATATTTATTGATAAAAAACTCTTTTAATTTATTCAAGATAAAAACAAAAGACATATTAATCAAATTAACCACTTAATTAAATAGGAATATACAAGACATATTAATCAAATAAACTACTTAATTAATATAAAGGATATGCCGAAATTCCTTGATTTCTCTCTAGGAATTTCGGCCAATAGTATTCCTATTTAAGTGATTTATTTGATCATAATACTTCTAGGCTTTAAAACTCAATTAATTAAATTAATACAAGACATTTAATTAATTGAAATTAAACCTTGTGGGCTGAATTTCTCTCTCTCATGGGCCAAGGTCTAATAGCAATCTAATAATCAATTACACACATTAATTTGACTTTAATTAAAAGCCCAAATTAATGCCCAATACTTAATTTAAATATTTTAAGCCCAATGATTTATGTGTGATCCTATAGGTCCATTTAATGTTGGCAATGAATTAATAAATTAATTTAAAGGCTATAAATATTCTCTAGCAAGATATTATAGCATTCCAAATTAAATGAAAATGCATATGGCATTTTGTGACCTAATGCAATTTTGCATAGTCCCTTACCCAAAAATATCAGAATTAATATAAGGCATGGAACTAGTCACCCTTATATAAATTAATTCCTTTCTTGATATTCCAGTGACACTAAACTCTCAGACAAATAATGATTACTCATTATTTCATCTCGGTATGGCCATACACTTCTCAATTCACTGATCAAGTGGCCGATGATATTTTCTCTCTTATTTAGAGGGGTAATCCCTTCACTTCTCCCATGCTCTCTAACATGAATCAATGTATACCCAAGCATACCCATACTTGTCACTCTGTTACGAGCATGTTAGGTGTATGTTAAAGTATATAGTAATACATAAACAGTTTCATAGAGATTTTAGGTTTAAGAACTCCAATGCAAAACTTGCATATGAGAAACACTTATGACTTATACCATTTAGTGTTCTCATAAATGGATTGAATCCAGATACCATGTTCTGAACATGTATCTATGATCGCTGATTGACACTCTTGTCCTTATGATCCGTAAGACAAAACTCAACTTATTAAAGAGAGCATACTAGTCTTAATTCATTGTTATTTCCGTAACAATGACTGACTAGGGATATTTAGAATGATATCTCTTTTGTTTCAAGGTCTTACAACCATGTGCCTCACACATGATAACTTAAACTTAAACAATATTCTTGGATAGTTATATCAATTGATATGCACAGAAATACAAAAGATAAAACAAATGCCTCATTTATTAACTCAAATGTTTTATTACAATCTATTGGGGCTAGGGCTTACACTAACAATCTCCCACTAGCACCAGTCTCAATCTGGCATTGCCCTAATACCGAACGCTCTCAAATGAGATTCGTGCAGATTTGGACGCATCTGTTTCGTCAAAGAATCTGCTAGATTGTCTTCACTTGCTATCTTGCTAACCTTGACATCCCCACGATCAATGATTTCTCTGATCAGGTGGTACCTCCTGAGTATGTGTTTGGATTTCTTGTGTGACCGGGGCTCCTTATCCTATGCTATGGCCCTGTTATTATCACAGAAAATTTCTAATTGATCTAGGATGCTTGGGACCACTCCTAATCTAGAAATGAAATTTTTAATCCAAACTGCCTCTTTTGCAGCCTCACTTGCTGCAATATACTCAGATTCTGTAGTTGAATCGGCAACGGTCTCTTGCTTCGAGCTTCTCCAGCTAACAGCACCACTATTCAACATAAAAACAAATCCAGATTGCGATCTAGAATCCTGAATGCTGGTTTGAAAAGCAGCATCGGCATAACCTTGTATGACGAGCTCTTCTTGACCACCATACACCAAGAAGTGATCCTTTGTCCTTCGCAGGTACTTTAGGATCCCTTTTACAGCAGACCAGTGCTTCTCACCAGGGTCTTGCTGAAACCTACTGGTTATACTCAGTACATGAGCATCATCCAATCTAGTACATAACATAGAGTACATGACAGATCCAATAGCAGATGCATATGGGATTCTACTCATGTTGTCCCTTTCCTCTTTGGTTTTAGGGCATTGTTCTTTAGTTAAAGGAACTCCCAAAGCCAAAGGTATATACCCTTTCTTTGAGTCTTCCATACTAAAATGCTTTAGTACTTTGTCTATGTACTTTTCTTGACTTAGTCCCAAAAGCCAATTCGATCTATCTCTATAGATTCGAATACCAAGTATTGTCTCGGCTTCACCTAAGTCTTTCATTGAGAAACATTTTCCCAACCATTGCTTAACATTTTGCAATGTTGGATTGTCATTCCCAATGAGAAGGATGTCGTCCACATACAAGACTAGAAATACTACTACGCTCCCACTAACCTTCTTGTACACACGAGGCTCATCTTCATTCTTGATGAAGTCAAATTCTTTGACTGCCTCATCAAAATGAAGATTCCAACTTCGGGATGCTTGCTTTAATCTGTAGATGGATTTTTGAAGCTTGCAAACCTTCTTAGGATGCTTGGGATTGACAAAACCCTCAGGCTGTGTCATATACACATCCTCAAGTAAATTTCCATTGAGGAAAGCGATTTTGACATCCATTTGCCATATCTCATAATCTTGATATGCAGCTATGGCAAGCAAGATTCTAATGGACTTGAGCATGACTACTGGCGAAAAGGTCTCATCATAGTCTATACCATGAATTTTTCGAAAACCTTTTGCTACTAGTTTACCTTTGTAGGTCTTATCAGCTTTAATTTTGAATAGCCATTTGCATTCAATTACCTTAGCACCTTTCGATGGATTAACCAAGGTCCAAACCTGGTTATCGTACATTGATTGCATCTCGGATTTTATGGCTTCAAGCCAATTTTTCTAGTCTGGGCTTTCAATAGCTTCTCGATAGGTAGTAGGATCCTCATGATCTACTAACTCAATGGTGTCACTGTCAGTGATTAGAAATCCATATCTCTCAATTACCTGATGTACCCTACCAGACCTTCTAGGTTCTTGTGCAATGGGTTTTTGTTCCACAACTGGTTGTGAACTTGATCCCATTTCCAACTCATCTTGTATATGAGTTTATGATACTTGAATTTTTGCAAGTTTTACTTTACTCCCACTATCTTTCTTGAGAAGGAACTCCTTTTTCAAGAAAACAGCTTTGTGAGCAACAAATACTTTGTTCTCGTTTTGTGAGTAAAAGTAGTATCCCTTTATTTCTTTGGGATAACCCACAAACAAGCAGACAGTTGATTTGGACTCTAGTTTATAAGATGTTAATTTCTTAACATGTGCTTCACAGCCCCAAATCTTGAGAAAAGACATATTGGGTTCTTTCCCAGTCCATACCTCGTATGGTGTCTTCTTAACTGCTTTAGTTAGAGTACGGTTTAATAGAAATGCAATAGTTTCTAATGCATAACCCCAAAAAGAGATAGGAAGATTAGCTTGACTCATCATAGATCGAACCATGTCCAACAGAGTTCGATTTCTCCTTTCAGACACACCATTCCATTGTGGTGTTCCAGGAGGAGTGAGCTGTGATATAATACCACACTCCTTTAGATGACTATCAAACTCTTGGCTTAAGTATTCGCCACCACGATATGATCGAATGGTTTTTATACTTCTGCCAAGTTGGTTTTCTACTTCATTCTTAAACTCTTTGAATTTCTCAAAAGTTTCAGGCTTGTACTTCATTAGATAGACATAGCCATATATACTGAAGTCATCTGTGAATGTCACGAAGTAGCTACAACCACCTCTAGCTTGTATGCTTAATGGACCACATACATCGGTATGTATTAGTTCCAATAAGTTATTAGTCCTCTCACCTTTCTTGTTAAAAGGACTTTTTGTCATTTTTCCATGCAAACATGGCTTGCATGTATCATAAGACTCTAAGTCAAATGACCCAAGCACTTTAGTTTTGTAGAGTCTTGAAATGCGTTTTTCATTTGCATGTCCTAAATGACAATGCCAGAAGTAAGTAGGGTTCAATTCATTTGATTTAACCCTCTTCGTATTAATGTTGTATACAGACTCTTTGTTTTGCAAATCAAGGATATAAAGGCTATTTTGCACTATGGCATTGCCATAAGAAATGCCTTGGCGAAGAATATGAGCATTGCCATTTTTAATAATAAAATCAAATTCATCATTATCCAAATATGAAACTGAAATAATGTTTCTGCTCATAGTAGATACATAATAACAATTATTCAAAACAATACAAATTCTGAAAGGTAAAGTGAGGTGATATTCGCCTATCTCCATGGCAGCAACTTATGCTCCATTCCCCACACGGAGGTCCACTTCATTCTTCCCAAGTAACCGCCTATTTCTTAGCCCCTGCACATTTGAACAAATGTGAGAACCATAAGCAGTATCCAATACCCAAGTGGTAGAAATAAAAAGGTTAATTTCAACAACAAAAATACCAGAACTGGACGCCTTGGCTCCATTCTTCTTTTGTTATTCCTTGAAGAGAGTGTAATTTTTCCTCTAATGCCCTATCTTGTTGCAATAGAAGCAAGTGCTCTCACTCTCTTTGAGTTTTTATGCCTTGGGCTTGGATTGGGCCTGAGGTGCACTCCTAGCAGACTTGGGTTTTCCCTTTCCCTTTCCTTTTCCCTTAGCGGGTCCCTTCTTAATTCCCTTTTGAACCACTAGTATGGGATTTGTCTTTCGAATGTTCTCCTCAGCATTCTTAAGCATCCCATGAAGCTCAGTAACTGACTTGTTCATTGCATGCATGTTATAATTCATCACAAATGGATCATAAGCAGCAGACAATGATCCTAAGATCAAGCCAGTGGCCAATTCCTTTTGCACTTATACCTCAAGCTTCTCAAGAGTATTAAGATACCCTTTCATCTTGAGTACATGGGTACTAACAGGAGTACCCTCAGCCATCTTACATGAAATTAAAGACTTTGTTGTCACGAACCTCTCGTGATGAGCTTGCTCTTGGAACATCTCCTTGAGGTGCACCATGATCGCATAGGCCTCTTGGTCCATAAATTGCTTTTACAATTCAGGCACCATAGTGGCTAGCATCAAACATCTCCTTACCCAAAAATATCAGAATTAATATAAGGCATGGAACTAGTCACCCTTATATAAATTAATTCCTTTCTTGATATTCCAGTGACACTGAACTCTCAGATAAATAATGATTACTCATTATTTCATCTCGGTATGGCCATACACTTCTCAGTTCACTGATCAAGTGGCCGATGATATTTTCTCTCTTATTAAGAGGGGTAATCCCTTCACTTCTCCCATGCTCTCTAACATGAATCAATGTATACCCAAGCATACCCATACTTGTCACTCTGTTATGAGCATGTTAGGTGTATGCCAAAGTATACAGTAATACATAAACAGTTTCATAGAGATTTTAGGTATAAGAACTCTAATGCAAAACGTGCATATGAGAAACACTTATGACTTATACCATGTAGTGTTCTCATAAATGGATCGAATCTAGATACCATGTTTTAAACATGTATCTATGATCTCTGATTGACACTCTTGTCCTTATGATCCGTAAGATAGAACTCAACTTATCAGAGAGAGCATACTAGTCTTAATTCATTGTTATTCCCGTAACAATGACTGACTAGGGATATTTAGAATGATGTCTCTTTTGTTTCAAGGTCTTACAACCATGTGCCTCACAAATGATAACTTAAACAGAAACAACATTCTTGGATAGTTCTATCAATTGATATGCATAGGAATACAAAAGATAAAACAAATGCCTCATTTATTAACTCAAATGTTTTATTACAATCTATTAGGGCTAGGGCTTACACTAACAATTTGGTCCTTCGAGTTGCCACTACAAAGAAAGAAAAACACAATGTAAGTATCCATTCATAACCCAAAATAGACTAAGGTGTAAGCACATGAAGCATGCATTGAATGAATTGAACACTCTTTGGTGCAATGAGAAATGTGAATAACATATGTGGAGATCAAAATGATAGGCATAAAAGACATTCAAAGGTTAAGCACAAAGACTATGCTAAACATAATGCCTATCATGCATGAATAATCCTATGAACCAATATTTGAAGAGGTGAATTAAGTCATAATGCATCCCTGCAAATTATAAACATGCTATCCAAGAGTGAAAGTTCAATGTTTCTAAAGAAAAACTCATTGAGGCATTTTATCAAGCATGTTATGAGCACAAATTTGAGCATTAATTTAAAGAGCATAACAAAGATTGTTCACTACCCAATTACATACCAAGCATCTATAACATGCATATAATACTCATAATCATCCAAAGAAGCAAAAAGAATTAACATGCAACCAAAATGTTAAGTGCAAAGTAACCTAAAAACCAAACATTCATGAACAAAAATAGCACAAAACACAACAATGGATGATAAGTAAACAATAATTAAGGAGTAATGAGAGTAAATACTTACTTGGAAGTGAGAATCACACCAAAATTGCAGCACAAAGTTGAGGTGGTGTGTGTGAATTGTGAAAAACCTAAAATAATGAATAAAATGTGGAGAAGGAAGAGATGATGGGTAGGAGAGAGAGAAAAAGTAAAGAGAAAGCAAATAGAGATGGTGATGATCGGAGGTGAGTGAGAATTCTGTGGTCACGGGTTAATTTCGTGGGGTGAGGTGTGGGCACGGGAGAGAGCAAATTAAAATGAAGAAAAAGCAAATAAAATGGCATGAAAATGTGTATATAGGCAGGGATAAGAGGCGTGGCCACGTAAGGTTCATGGGAAGAACCACACGTGGTCATGTGTGCCTTTGTTCTTTGGGCATGCATGGCCACGTGATGGTTCTCCTTTGAACTTCACGTGGTCACGTGAATTAACAATGAAAGGCCAGAATCTTCAACCGTGGCCACGTGATTTTTCCTTTGTAAAACACGTGGTCACGTGTATTATAGGGATCTTGGGCAGTGATTAACCCGTGGCCACGTGATGGCAAAGGGAAAGCCACACGTGTTCATGTATTTTTCTGCCTTTCTTCTTTGAAACATACCCGTACAATTAAACTTCCTTAAATGCAATTTTTCCATTTTGAAAACATCAAATCTTTTCTAGGAAAAATATGTCTTCATTTTAAAACCTTGTTAATGTACTTCTTCCATGAATCAAAACACACAAACACACAAACATGCAGAAAACACAAATTTTGACTGAAAATATAAAAGGGATAGAAAGTTGGAGTTCTGATTTTTTGGAGTCTCCAGCTAGACTCTCCAAACCGTTTTTAAGTATCTTGAAGAACCACGGTTGCTTCAGCAACCTTTTATTGTCCGATTTGGTATGGTTTGATTCGATGACTCAAACTTGACCGGTATCTAGCAAGTGTACTAGATCGGCTAGTAATATAGGAAAATAAGATTATGATCCAAAATATCAAACCCAAGGGAAACTTGTGCTTATATGTGATATTTCAATTTCAAAACCAATTTTGTGTGTAAAGAGAGAAGAGAAATCCCAAATTTATGATGATTGAAGAATTAAAACTAAAAACAATAAAACAATTGAAAAAGCTAAAGTAAAGAAGAAATCTATTGAAAGCAAGTAAATTGAATGAGGTGAAAATCAATATTAAAAACAACTTTCACTAAAGGACTATCCACCTTAACAAGTATTGCTATGACTTAAATAAAAGAAAATATACAAGTGATTATGGAGAATTCAATTTAATAAAACCAAACAACTTTATTCAAGATTATCATTCCAAGCATCAAATTTTCTTATTTAGATAAACTTAACACTTAGCATAAAGAGCTGAATTAAGTCTCCTAAATGTCTATTAAAGCCTTTCTCAAGAGGTTTAACTTTCACCTATTCTTGGTTACACTTTTCTTAATCTTAACTTACTCAAATCAACACACAATTATAGCTTATTCAGATTGTAATCATGCATTAATCCAACTAAATTAACCTAAGAGCATGCAAGCCAATAATCAATTCAAATCAATGTATTAACCAATGCTTAATCAAGTTAAAAATCAACTTAAAATTGAATACATACAAGACTATGTTTAAGAACTAAGAAATAACCAACTTGCATTGAAAATTAAAGAACAAACTTAAGTCATAATAATACAAGTTAAGGATTCAAGTATCCTTTAGCAAAAGTTAAAGAAAACTACTCACAAACCATTCTTAAAATTAAAACAACGTTTTGAAGAAAACAGTAGAAACAAAGAACGTAAAAAAAAATTAAGAAAACAAATCTTAATTCTAAGGATTCGATCCTTTTTCTTCTGTGTTTTGGACTGCTATTTATAGGCAAAATTGTAGTAGACTCCTTGTTAAACTCCAGTCACAGAATAAGAATCAAATTCTACTAAAACAGGAAGCTCGATAATCCTTTGCGAAGTGGGAAGGTGGCCATGCCTTACTCTTTGATATTGAACACGTGGTCACGTATATTTGTGTTCTTCCTCACACGTGGCCACGTGTGGTCTTTCACTAAGAATCCACATGGTCACGTGTCTTCACTTCATCTCTTCAATTCTCTTCACATGGCCATGACTTCTCATGTCTACTTCTTCACGTGGCCACGTCTCTTCATGTATACTTCTTCACATGGCCACGTGTCTTATGCTTCAATGTTTTCATGTGGTCATGTCTCAAGGCTCTGGACTGGACGCTCGTTTTCTCACCTAAATCTCTCATATTTGCACTTTTAGCCCTAAACTTTGTCCTTTTTGCACTTTAAGCCCTTTATTAACAATTTAAACCTGAAAATCAAACAAAACATAAAATTAACTTCAAAAATATAAATATTAACAAATTAACTCTAAATTCATACAAGTGAATTGTTTGTGTGTATAGGCAGTTTTGAATAGTTACTAATGTTTTAACCATAACTCCTTGTATCTAAGTCATAATTGAGTGAGGTTTGATTCTAAGTAAACTTGATATAATGATAAACAAATTTTTAGAAGATAGCAAGGGCTAAATATGTTTTTATACTATCCAAATATTCATTTGAAATTGTAGTGACCTGTTATTCTCGGTTCTGGAACAGATTGTAGAAAATATGATATATCTCCTTGTATAGTGAACAAACTATTATGAGGTTAAATTTTGGGAACAATAAACTTCTAAACCTATAATTTTCATGAAGAAAGTAAAGCCTAAATCTTTCCTTCAGCTTATCTAATTTTAGCTTAATTTCAGACTTATATACAACATTGTTAATATGAATAGTAATTAATAAAGTGTAAAATCATTTTTGCATGTGTTTTATTTTGCATGAATATGATGATATTGATTGTGTTATTATAATATTTGGTTTATGGTAGAGATGAATCGAAAGCATGAAAATCAAAGTTGAAAGAAGAAAAGTTAATGAATTTGAAATTCTGGGTTAAGTTTCTATGAACCAGTTTTGGAATTTTGTAGATATCTCGAGTTTTTTAGCTCCAATTTGGGAAATTCCAATTGATAATTAAACTTAATACATGGATTCATAGTTTTTTAGAAGAAACCTGAATGTGATTCTATCCTTAAGTATTTTTTATATTTATTTAAAATTCATAGTGAGATGCTGTCTAGTTGTAGAGAGCAGGTTCCAGTATTTTTGAAATAATGTTTGATAGAGAAGTCTAAATCCTATGAGGAAAATCCTGGAAAAAATAGACTTATAGGAGAACAATTTTCATGGAGGAAGGTTTGCTTAAATCTGTACAAATATTCTTCTATGAATTTTCTAATTAGTAACTAAAACTGATTTTGTTATTGTGAACTGCTGTCTAGTGTTAACAAACAGCTTGTAGTATTTTTCTTATAACTTATGATAGAAAACTCAAAATGCAATGGGAAAAAATTCCAGTTAAAATAGACTTATAGGAGTACAATTCTTATGAATAAATGTTAGTTCAATTCTGTACTTATTTTGTTCCACGAATTTTTCAATATGGTCACACAAAGTATTTTAAAAAAAATGCACTCTTGGACAGTCTGTAATTTTTGGGTTATAACTCCTAATTTAATGGTCCTATTTGACTGGTATTTGAAGCATGAGAAACTAGTGATATAAAAGATTATTATTTAAAAGTCCAATTTGGTTAATTCAGCCATTTAGCATGGCAAAATTAAAATGTTAAACAGAACTGAAAATCTGTCTATCTTATTCACTATAACCTAATTCTTTGATGTATAAATGTACTACATGTAATAATAATAATAATATGATATTTTACAGTAATTTTTTCATAAAATGATGACATTACTGGTTGTATAATTATAGGTAATAATAATGGTATTGTAAATTTATACATGACTATAGTGTTAGATGATATATATATATATATATATATATATATGTATGTATACCACAAAAAGTTATGATAATATTATAAACTAAAGCTATAAGTGTATAAAAGTTTAGGAAATATAGTATGCAACAAGACCATGAACTAGCATATGGATAATTACTTATTTTAATTAATATGATTATACCAATATGCTTATGTCTACTGAATAATATGTTAAGGTAAATGATTATAGTATTATATAATTACAGTTACTTGATTTGATACCTAAGTGTGATTGTGTGTGTGTGTATATATATATATATATATATATATAGTCGTACATGTATGTACGCATATAGGTTAACCTGTTGTGAACATGATCATACACATCATTGATTAAAGGAACTCAATAGAGCATAATGTTATGTATTATCATATTACATATGTAAAATAGCTACTTGATTTGAAGGGATTACAAGTACAAAATAGTAATACTTAATTGTGCTCAAGATAACATGTTTATAGAAAATTTATATGTTTATATCTATGACACCATGCTTGTATATATACATGAATATATATGTATGAACATCAATATGTATATGATGAGAAAAGAGAAAAGTACAGAATAGCAATACCGAATTGTGCATATGATCACATATTTACAGAAAGTTATACGTGAGCATGTATATGATTACCTTATACATAGTTATATAAGAGTATACATGTGTATACATGTATATGAATGAATAAAAAAGAGATAATGTAAAGAGATTTTACTGCCTACGTTAAGTCTAGGAAGTGGATAGATAGGCATGCCTATAAGGGTACCTTGCAGCTGCTTCTGAACATTTTGACCTGTTTAAGTCCACTTGAATTTAAAAGTATAGTGACCTTGTTTGGGTTTAAAAGTTAAAGTTAATTTAAAGAACCCTCGTGTGGGTTGTAGCAGACCCCGCTTGGGTCAGCTTGACCGGTTCATGTTATTTGATTGACCCTGTTTAGGTCCATGTTATTTGATTGACCCCGTTTGGGTCCACCGATTTATCATACAATTTTATCCCTACATGGGATCATCGTTTAATACCTTCGAGTATCTTATTTATACCTTCAGGTGCCACCGTTATAATCAATAGTTTTTTCATATAACCCGTTATCCACCTCTTAAGAATAGTGCAGGCTTTATTGTCAAAGGTTAAGAAAAGCTTAATAAGGCATGCAAATTCTTAATTGACTTCATATTATTCTACATGTGAAATTCCTTTTATTGCATACAAAACTTGCATCTATAGGAATGCCCAATAGTAAATATATGTAAGTAATACTACTAGTATCAAAAATGCATGCTAATTGTTAAATGATGAATTTGCATTATATTAATACTTTGATTAAATTGATGATATATATATATATGCCTTTGTGATCATAAACCTTATTTATATATGTATGCCAATACATGATTGATGAAGGAACTATGGAACATAAGGTAAGCTTGTAGTAATATTATAATCTCATGGAAATTGGGTGTGTTGATTTGTTGCATAATTCTAATATGTTTATATTCTAGACATACAAAAATAGAAGTAAGATAATTTCAATACTTGTGAAGATTGTTTATCAAATTAATAATAGATAACTATACTTTTATGGTTATGCATTGAGTAATAAAATAATAATTTTATCAATAATTTGAACTTAAGTCCAAAGGATGTTGGAGCTTGTATAATCATATATGGTGATTGAAACGTCAATAAAAATTCTTACCGTTGAACTTTATGATTTCTATAAGTGAATGTAAATGTATAATTTCTTGAATTAAATTATTGTTATATTTGAGGCATATTGTGTGCTTGTTGACGATCACTATGAGTGGTCGTTTATCATGATTTTAGTTCCCCACTAAGCTTTATAGCTTAGAACGGGTGTTTCATCCGTGTAGGTTGTTGGGGTGATATCTGCAGCTGGATGGTCAACTCAAGTCAACGAGAGAGACTAGTATAAACTTTTATTTTTGGGCTATTTGTATATTGTAAAAATGTTAATCAGTTGTTGTACTTTGTAAAAAGACTTTAATGTATATTGTAAAGTTTTAATAGTATAGCATTCTAAGGTATTAAGTTTGAGTTTATGTTCTCTGTATAGTTGGTATATGTTTATGTTGCACAGTAAAACATGTGTAATGAGATGGATAAAGTGATATGTATAGATTATAGGATAAGGGTGCTACGTACTATACCCATATATCCTTTACCATACATCACTCCTAACCTCTGATTCTTGTAGCCATCATAGACTTATATAGGTAGTCTAAAAGGTCAAATAGGCACCTGGTTAAGAGATATATATCCAAACTGCTGATATCAGACTCAGGTTTAGATTTGGGTTCAGAAGTTAGTTTCGAGTTGGGTTCAAGCTAGTTATCATAAAGCGATCAGAACATAAGTTTAGAAATGGTAAATGAAGAGTTGAATGAGATTGGAAGGGGAAATAAGACTAGGAGAGTGATTGATGACACCACCATAAGTTTCCATTTTTGAGAGAAAGAGCTAACATCACTCCTATTAGAACTATAATAGTGAGGGATGACTTAGATCAGAGACTAAAAAGATGTCTGCAAGAGTTTGAAGAAAGAATGTTAGCCATAATCGGATGGATGGTGGCTTTTGTAGCACCTAATGCTAGAGCTTAGCCTATAGCAGCCATTCATAGGATAGCAGAGCCAACTCATGTTGAGAAAGCTACCATAGTTGATACTATTATGCTACGAGACCCACCTAGAAGGGAACGAAAGGATGACCCAGATGATGATTTCATAGAAGATGAGGATAAGTACTATGTTCCTCCAATAATGAACATAAGGATAAGGGGTCCTAGTGCTGAAGATCCATTCCTAAAGAAGATAGAGGAAAGGACTGAAGCTATGTCTAGGCTATTGTCTGCTAGTGAAGGGATGAAACCTAAAGATAGGGATTTAGATGGAGATGAGATGCTGCCCTAAAGGTTCAAAATACTTGAGTTTCCAAGGTCTAATGACACCTTAAACCCTTTAGCAAATATTAAATAGTACATGTTAATCATGAAGGGAACCACCTTATCCAATAAGTAAAAAGTAGAGCATTTTTGCTTAAGTTTGATTGGGCCTGCAATAGAATGGTATAAAGCGTTAAATAGGCAATTAAAGGAGCATTAGGACCTGTTGATTGAGAAATTCTTTAAATAATATGACTGTAGCACAAGGATGGAGGTCACCCTAAAGGACCTCAAGTTACTCTAGTAGAAATATGATGAGTCTTTCTATAAATACCTCACCAAATGAAGGAATAGGGTGATGAAGATGAAAAAGAAGCCTGACACAGTTAATCAAATTAGATTATTCATTAAGAATGCAAATCTATACTTGAGAGATGGCAAGAAGATGAAAGGCTTTAAAGACTGAAAGTCTCTGAAGGATATAGCTATAAAACCTAAAAGAGAGTATCTGGATAGAAGGGCAAGCAATGAGAATTTGAGAAGAAGCTTCAATAATAATAATGCTATCTATAATAGTAGTGGATAGAATAGGGCTAGAAAAATAACAAAAGCATCTATTATAGAGGCAAGTTAGAGGCATTATTTTGACCTAGGAAAATCACTATCATGGGTTTTGAATAGATTGGTTAAGGAAGGAAAGTTTCAGCCTTTACCATCGAGGCCTATAAAGAGCCAATGCTTCTGAATGATTATTGCCACACTTTAAAAAACAAAATTCAAAACTTGATAGATATCAAGTAGATTTCAGATCCGAAAAAAAGGGATAAAAAAGAAATGAGGTTATAATGTCGAACCCCTCCAGTGTACATGATTGGGTCAAGCCTACTTGAGTGGTATGTGATGCAAGATTTGTATAGGAATGAGTACTTTGTCATTACTCATTACACCCCATAAATAATATTGCCAATTGAGGAAAATCGATTAGTTTCTATGATTGACTATTGGGATACTCCTATAAAAAGTGAGGACGAAGGGACTTTAGTGCCCATTGTTATTTAAAGCTCAGCTAATAAGTATGAAGAAGAAGTGAAGGAAGAGAAAGAAGTCAAGGCAATCATAATGACTGGGAGAGTGGCCCCAGAGATCGAAAGGCAAGCAGCTCCTGTTAATGTAGATAGAGAAAAGCAAATTAAGGAAGATCAAATCATTAAATGGTTAAAGAAGACACGAGCTTAGATAGATATTTGGGATTTGTTAAGATAGTCTCCTTCACACAGATATAAGCTTATAGAGGTTTTGAGCGAGACTACTATTGCTACCACTATCTCACCCTCTGAATTGTTAGACTTGGTTAGAGGGGGAACTGAGGAGAATGTAGTATACTCTGATTTTGACTTACCATAAGAATTAAGAACTATAATCATCCTCTCTACATCAAAGTTTAGGTTAATGGAAAACATACAACTTAGTGATGGTAGATGATGGGTCTTCCATTAATGTATGTCCTTTGGTGGTAATTTTGGCTTTTGGATTAAATGAGCACATGTTGAATAAGTTCAATCTAACTATTTTTACCTATGACAATTCTAAGAGGTAGGTTGCTGGGACATTTGAGGCTATAGTGAAGACAGAACCTATTGAAACGAAAGCTCTGTTTGTGATGTTGCCTATCCTAGTAAATTTCTCAGTGCTTCTTAAAAGGCCATGGGTTCGTAAGCTGAGAGAAGTTCCATTCACCTTGTACTAGATGATTAAAATCCCTCATGATGGATAACTGATCAGCATCAAAGCAACAAGGGAGAATTAGTTGTTTGTGCTTAAAATAGACAAATAGCTATTCAACGGGTTTTATGTGGCAATTATTAATGATGTAAAAAATATGGATATTTTTCCTGATAGTCTTTAGGTGATTAATATATTTAAAAAGATGAATTTTCTGCCTGGTGTTAGTTTAGGTTTGAATTCTTAAGGACCTCAAATCATTATAGCTGCTAAGAGCCAGAAGGATAAGAAAGGGTCAGGCTTTCCAAGTCCTAGCAAAAGGGGGTAAAAAAAGGAAATAGTGAAATGGATCCCTCATATTTCTCATAGCTTTATGCTATTTTTGGGTCTTATCTTGTATTATGGAGAGAATGATCCTTAAAAGATAGAAGGTGAGCTAGTGCCAAGGTTTGAGTTGTTTAATGATATTTTTGACTAAGAAAAGTGAATTATCAAGCAAGTTAAGGGTTTTTGGGATGAAGATATCTTGTTGCGCCATTTAGCTTGGGATAAAGAAGCACTAGGAAAAGTCCTAACAGAAGTGCTGCTTGCTACTCAGCTAAAAGGCAAAAGAAAGATGGAGACAGAAGAGCCATCCAAAGACAGCCTAGAGATTGGAGAGGAATCTGATGCTAACAAGATTGAAAAAGATACTTTTATGGATGTTGTTTATGTTTTTGAACATTTTTATAAGAACAATGTTCCCTCTTTTATTTGTATTAATGAGATGAACAATTTTGCTTAGTCATATGATGTTTCTTCTGATTTCAATATGCATGATCATGATCATAAAGCATACATATTTAACATTAACTCAACAAACACATGTTCGTTTAATATTGAAAATAAAGAAAATCCAAAAGAAATTTCATTGGCATTAGACATAACTCCTAAAGAGAAAGGAAAATTTGAGAGAATATTGAAAAAACATGAAAAAGTCTTTGCCTGTACTTATAAAGACAAGCCAGGAATAGATTAGGAAGTTACCAAACATGTCATTCCAACATACCCAGGGTATAAACCAGTCAAGCAGAAGCTTAGGAGGCTTAGACCAAAATGGGTTGAGAAATTTAAAGATAAGGTCAGAAAACAAATAAAGGCTAAGTTGTTAGTAGAAGTATAATATCGTACATGGTTAGTGTGAGAAAACACATGGGAATTGAAATTCTATATTCAATTAATTAAAAACCTAAGATTACACTCCTATTTATACAAAGAAAAGCAACCAAATTAATAATTATAGTTTCCTAATTAGCTCCCTAATTTGCTCCCTAAATTGCTTCCTAATTTACTCCAATCACTTTACTGCTATATTCTAACACTCCCCCTCAAGCTGGAGCATAAATTTTAATTATGCTTCAGCTTGTTACAAATTTATTCCATAACATAAACTTTAAAACATAATCCCAAACTTCAAAATAAAATGGAAAACAAATACGAAACCCTCTCCAAACGAAGTCTACTAATAACCCATGCCGTAAGCTTCAACCCAAAACGGAGATCAAGTGCAACTCTCTCCAAACGAAGCCTAAACAAATAACCCATGAATAGGCTTCAACACGAAACGAAGATCAAGCGCAATTCTTTCCAAACGAAGCCTACACATATCCTGTCATGTAGACTTCAAAATAAAATGGAGAATAAGGAAAACCCACTTTCCAAAACAGAAGCAGAAATCACAAAATAGGAACACCAAGAACCAGCCACAAACATTTAGAAGCAGCAGAGGCAGGGGACAAAACTGACACTGCACCCAAGAAGAAGCTGAGGCAGGAAACAACAATGGCACTAATAAGGCACACAACAGGTGTAGCCACAAGAATCAACCGAACCATGACACCAGCAAAACACATGTAAATCTTCCAAGAAGCAGAGGACAGCCACCACCGAGAGGGAAGACAACCGAAAAAGGACACCGGAATATGACCGAAAATGGCCAGGCGACGCTGGAGGTGAAATCGGAGGACCACCGGACGCCGGAATCTCTCCCACGCGCCGGCGCGTGAAGACGGAGCGGAATTCTTGTGGTGGGGCGTGAGATTCACTCGCCGGTCTTCTGGTCACCGTATTTTGTGCAGAGGCCGGAAATCCACCGGCACTCCTCCTGAAGTCGACGGTGAGGCAAGATGATCACCGAAGCTCAGTGACCCAAGCAACAGCAATCCACCGGAGCTCACTGGAGGAAGAAACCCAGAAAAAATGTCCCAGAAACCAGATATTCTAGAAAACCCATAAGAGGGAAACTCAACCCTCAAACAAGAAGAGACCCAGAAACTCGACTAGGCTCTGATACCATGTGAGAAAACACATGGGAATTGAAATTCTATATTCAATTAATTAAAAACCTAAGATTACACTCCTATTTATACAAAGAAAAGCAACCAAATTAATAATTATAGTTTCCTAATTAGCTCCTTAATTTGCTCCCTAAATTGCTTCCTAATTTACTCCAATCACTTTACTGCTATATTCTAACAGTTAGCAAATAAAGTCCCTATGATAAAGAAAGATGGAAGAGTAAGGGTTTGTGTAGATTATAGCGACCTAAATAAAGCTTGCTCTAAGGATGATTTTCCATTACCTTATATAGATGTTCTAGTCAATAGCACAACCGCTTATGCCATGTACAACTTTATAGAAGGATATGCTAAGTATAATAAGATTTTAAACAAGATAGTTGATAGGATCAAAATAGCTTTTATAACAAAGTGGGGGATATATGCCTACCAAATCATGCCTTTTGGACTTAAATAAGTAGGTGCCGCCTATCAAAGACGGCCACTAAGATTCTAGATGATCTAATCCATAAAGAAGTAGAGGTGTACGTGGATGATATGATGATCAAGTTAGTTACCTATGAAGGACATTTTGAAGCACTAGAAAACTTCTTTCAAATGATTAGCAAGTATAACCTTTGCCTCAATCCTAAGAAGTACATTTTTAGGGTTACTTTAGATAAACTTTTTAGGCCATATGGTGAGCCAAAAAGTACAAAAGTAAATCCTAACAAAGTAAAAATCCATTAGGGAGATGCCAATGCCCTAGAAGGAAAAAGGAAGTTAGAGGATTCTTAGGTAAGATTCAATACATAAACCAGTTAATGGCTAAGTCAACTTCAATATGTGAGCCAATCTTCAAGTTACTTAGGAAGATCAACCAGTATTTTGGAATAAAGATTGTCAAAAGATGTTTGATACCATTCGGGATTATTTATAGGATCCACTGGTACTGAGATCACTTTCAATAGGTAAACCCTTAATTTTGTACTTAGCAATAGAAGATAGTTTAGTCAGAGCCATTATGGCATAAAGGATGACTTCAGGATGAGTAAGTAGTGTACTATCTTATTAAGAATTTTCTTCTTTATGAGGAAAATTATATAAAAGTTGAGAAGATCTACTTGGCAGTTCTATGGCCGGCGAAGAAACTAAGGTACTACTTCTACTCTTATAGGATACAAGTTGTGGCTAAGCATAATCCCCTTAGGTATTTGCAAGAAGCTCCTTCACTCTTAGGAAAAATTAGGAGGTGGTTAACCCTCCTACAAGAACTCAACATAGAATACATAACTAAGAAAACCATCAAAGAGAGAACAGTGGTAAAGTTCCTAGCTAATCAACCTTCAGAAGGAAAAGAGGTGACTTATGAATTTTTTATGAACATATTGCAGCCATAACGGTGCAGAGATGACAAATGTACTTTGATAGAGCTATGAACAATAAGGGAGCAGGAGTAAGAGTGATCTTAATTACCTTAAAGGGGGAAAGGATGCCACTAGCAAAGAAATTAAGATATAAAGCCGCAAATAATGAAGCAAAATATGATGAATTAGAAGCTTTACTAGCTATGGGGGCAAAGACCATAGAAGTGTTTAGGGATTCATCTCTAGTAATTTATCAAATAAGAGGTGAATGTTCAATGAAGGGAGATTACTTGTGCCCTATCTTAGATACCTGAAGGATTTAAGTAGCCAGTTTGAAGTTTGCACATTTAGTTATGTACCTAAAGAGGAAAACCAACTAACAGATGCCTTGGCTACCTTGATGTCTATGTGGGAAAATTCAAAGGTGGTAATTATAATGCCTATGCTGATTTCAAGTTTCAACAAGTCATGCTCTGAGAAAAAGCAAGTTATGGATACCGAGGTGGATGATGGATGGCCTTGGTATTATGATATCCAAAATCACCGAAAGAAGTCAGTGTTTCTTGAAAAGGCTACTAAAAAGGACCAGAGAATGATCTGTAAGTTATCAAATCAGTTCATTACTGTAAGAGGAGTGTTTTACAAAAGATAGCTTAATGGAACCCAGTTGAGGTGTTTGGATGAAAAAGAAGTGAAAAAAGTAATGGAGGAAGTACATGCGAGAGTGTATGTAACCCATATGAATGGTTTAACTTTGGCAAAGAAGATAATGAGATAGGATTTCTTTGGGCTTACAATGGATACTGATTGCTTTAAGTATGTCAAATAGTACCAACTATGCCAACAATGTGCCGACTTAAGACATTTGCCTATTTTTGAAATGTGCAACCTTATGTCACCATAGTCATTTACTGCATGGGGAATAGACATCATGGGAATGATCCACCTACCTACCTCAAATGGACACATATTCATTATAGTAGCAATCAATTACTTTACTAAATGGATGGAAGCAGAATCATGTCACCATGGTCATTTACTACATGGGAAATAGACATCATAGGAATGATCCACCTATCTACCTCTATTGGATATAGATTCATTATAGTAGCAATTGATTACTTTAGTAAATGGGTGGAAGCATAATATTTTAAGAAGGTAGATGCACGGGATATGGCTAAGTTCATTGAAAGGAATCTAATATGTAGATACAGGTTGCCTTATCATATGGTATCAAAAAATAGGTTGCAATTTTTAGGATAAACTAGGTAGATGCTTATCAAGTATGGCTTTCAACATTTCAAGTCTTCTCCTTATAGACCATAAGCAAATGGAGCAATCAAAGTAGCTAATAAGAACATGAAGAAAATTCTAGCCAAAATGGTTTGAACTGATAATGCTTGGGCTGATAAACTACCTTTTTCACTTACAAGCCCACAGCTAGAACTTTGATAAAAGCCACTCCTGTAATAGCCTAAATACCAAGCTAGTTGGAAATAACATTTTTCGAGGATGAATAGTGGCATCGGAGTGAATAGTATCTCCTGGAGTTGAAAAACATTTTATTTCACACTTGATAAATGCAAGTCAATAGAAGTTCAAAAATGTAATTTGGACTGAAAATGAGATCAAATGGACCATCAAAATTCAAAAATAAGAAAAAAATAACTATTCCAGCTCAAAAGGGTACCCGGGTTGACTAGAGTTTGATCGGGACCTTAAAAATAGTTAATAACCTCTAAAAATTACCATAATTTTTAGATCTACATTAAATGCAATGTAGAATCATATGCTTATGAAAATTTAATTTTTTAGCAACTTTGAAAATTAGAGTATCGGACTGGTAGAAATGAATCAGATCGGGAAGAAGTCTTCGAATGACTTAAAAATATTCATGGGCCTGATGAATATATTTTGAGGGTCAAGAAAGTATTTTTAAGAAGATTTAACCTCAAAAAGTAAGAGAAAAATAATTATTTCGGTTTATATAGTAACCGATAAATTGCAGATTTGATCAAGGTTTTAAAAATAGTAAATAATTTTTAAAACTTGCAAAAATTTTCAGTTGAGTCCTAAATGAAGTGTAGAATCATTTGGTGGAAAAAATTAATTTTTCAGTAACACTAAAAATTTACAAATCGAGCCGATATGAGTGAACCAGACCAAAAATAAACTCCAATTGAGCCAAAAAAATTTATGGAGGTTATATTATATATTTTAAGAATTATGAAATTGATTTTGAGTGAAATTGACTTTAAAAGTGAGAGAAATAAATTTTGGATGTAATTTAGGCTTAATAGGGTAATTGGGCTTGAATTAGGCCCAACCAACCACCAGCCCAATTAATCCCTATAAAAGACCTAAGGATCTCCAGATTTCAAGAGAGCTCTTTAGCCTTCACGATTCTCTCTTCCATTTTGGCCGAATAGTGCTTTCACCATTTCCCCTTTTGATTTCTTCATCTTTCTTTCAACTTTCTTTCTAAATCAAGCCTCCTCAATTGAATTCTAGCTTCTCTACTAGTTCATGAAAGTCTCTACTCTTCAATTAGAGTACTGGAAGTGGTTTAAACCAATAAAAAAAGTTGATATCTTAAAATTAAGGTAAGTGAAAATTGAGGTTTTAATTTACTTTGAAGGTTTTAATAGATAAATCAAAGTGTGTAGATTAGATTTATGTAGTTTTATTGAATTAAGGATGCAAAAATTGGTGGACTTTTGGCCTTGGGAATTTTGACCATAATAGGAAAATATTGAAGGAATTAAAGCTTTCAAAGGGGAGAAAATAGAGGAAGTGCGGAGCAAGGTATGAAGGAGATGAATTCAAGGTTAGTGGTTACATTATCCCTCAATTTTCAAATTTTTTTCATGAAAATTTGCTTATGTATATGTGTGATTATGTATGATAAATTGAAAATAATGTGATATATGTGAAATTAGAGGCCTAAATTGATGAATGGAATGCTTGTAGATGGAAATAAATATTTGGAATGTAAAAATCCATGTTGGCTGAAATATATGTGTGTGGGTGTGGATGTTTGTTTTGGTTAAATTGTGAAGAAAATATTATAAATTGAAAGTAGGTATAATTTTAATGCTAATAATTAAATGGGAATTTTTGGAATTGAATATAATGTTTTTAAGTTAAATTTTATATTATGTTATAGTAAAAACATTGAATTTTAATGAGAAAAATTTAATTTATTGTATAAATAATCACAATATAAGTCAATTAATTAATTGGTATCAAAAGAAAATAAAATGAATGGAAAATGACATAGTAGAGTAGAAAAAAGACTTAATTGAAAATAATTAAAAGTTTAGGGGTAAAATCATAATTTTGCCAAATATTGAGAGAAAATTAGTTTAAATGAATTAAGGGTTAAATAAAAAAAGATAAATGAAAAGAGAATTTATGCATGAAAATAAGTTTAGGGACCAAATTTGAATTTTACCAATAAATAGGAACTTAATAGTGTAAAATATATAATTGGTAGCAATTTTGTGAATAAAAAGAATTGAAGGGTATTTTTATAATTTATTATAATTTGAAGGACTAAATGGTAATTTATCAAGTTTATGGACTAAATGGTAATTTTAGGGATAAATATTGAATTAATGGTGTTAATTAAATAAGTATGGTAATTTGGTAAATAAATTAATATCAAAAGGGCTTAATCATAATTTAATGAAATTTGAAAGACTAATGATAATTTAATTAATTTAAGAATTAATATGTAAATTAATTAATAATCCGCAAAATGAAAATATTTGTTGAGAATAAATAAGTTTAATAATTAAATTAGCAATATTAGGATATTAAGTTATGAAATATTAACAGTGGCAGTTAAATCAATTATTCGGTATGTTAGACGTACATGAATATTTGTATGATATGTGTACAAATGTATGAATGAATTGTGAAAATAATATGTATGACTATGATAAATTAATTATGCATATACAGAACATGAAATATTGCTCTTGGTAGTCTGGTAGTAAATCTAGTTGAGGATATAGTTGGCTAGCCATATGGACACTTATAATGCGGAACAAGTCATGGCGACTTGCTTTACTATGGCAGATTCACGATGGTCTCCCATAGTGCATTGATATGTTATATGTTCACAGTTGCAAGTATCATGTTCATGCTCATTGTTTGTGATCCTTCGGGGTCACCTGACTATTGGGACTTTAGGCCCCTTGTCCCATATATCTAGTTCAAGATTTCTATTGGACTATTACTGGGGGCCATTTAAAGAGTAAAGAAAAATATATGTAGATAAATGTAACTATGTATGTATGTATGTAAATGTAAATAGATTTGCATATATGTATATGTAAGTGTATGTATATATACATGTAATGTATGTATACGTTTGTGTGTGTTTATACATATATATATATATATATATATATATATGTATGTATGTATGTATGTATGTATGTATGAATGTATGCATGCAACCATGTATGCATGTATATGTGAAAATATGTATATGATCATGAATACATGTGTACATATATGGCCATGTATGTATGTGTGTATTGTTTGCATGCAAAGTATGTATATGTATATGTATGCATGTATGATATGTATATATATGTATGTGTATGCATGTATGATATGTTTGTTAGAATTTATCGGTAACATGCATCGCATACATGAGCGAAATTTTAAAATTTTTAACTAATATTACTGATCTTGCCATGAATATTCAATATAACTATATGAGAATAAGAAAAATCACCTTTGATTTTTGTTCAACAGTTGATTTTACTTCGCACCGGGTTGTCGCAAACCACAGTGTCCAAAATCGAACACCTCCAATAAGTAATCCACACTAGAGAAGGATAAATTGAACCAACAATTGGTGTGTAACTAGGAGTGGCCGAAATACCCTAGAGCTAGCAAGGGAGTAGCGCATAAGGGAGAGAGAGAATAAAAGAATAAGACTTTCTTATGTGTTTAATCACTTAACCCCAATTTCTCATTAGTTGGACTTCTATAGTAAGGATAAAATTCCAATTTCTAATGAGATTGGGCTCTTTAAAATTGCTAGAGAATTATTAATTGGGCCTCTGGAATTAATTATAATCATTTGGGCTTAATTAAATCCAAATTAAACCTTTTCATAAAAGACTATGCACAAAACCCAAAAACTAGGCCCTTTGTGCAACTAATTGGATTTAAATACCCAAATGGATTCCAAATCCAACCAAATTAAATATGTAGGTTCCATAACACTTATGTAACATATATAAATTAATTTAGTCCAAGAAATAGTCCATTAAGGCCTTCTATATGGAGTTGGCATGTGGCCCACTGCAGAAGGGCTTTCACACCAGCTCCATTCCTCTGGCCCATTTATAACTCCTCCAATGGACTTATTAATTATTATATCAGTCCAATAACACTTATATTAGTCCTATAACACTTATAATACAATAATAATTAATCATGAAATACATTATTTCAATTAGGTCCAATTTACATAACATTTCTCAAAAGTTTCGCGAACAATTTTACTTGATCATAATTAATTAAACTCTTTAATTAATTATTATCTTATTCACTTCTCTACCCTCATAATAATATCAAATATTATTATCCTTGTAATTTTAACATTTTATCCTTTTCTCTATATGTGTGTGACCTATTGGGTTCCAGTCCATGTTGGCAGTATAATATGTAATTGTGAGTTCTATCTAAAACTCACATGATTTAAACTCTTTCAAATCATTTTATCAATCCCCATTGATATTTTTGATACATCATTATACAAGTCATGATTGGCCTCTAGCTAGGCATCATGACTACCCAAATGTCAGGAAAGTCATGTGGTTTGACTATACCCTTCCATAGAAACAGTTACCATGCAATTACTCCTTTCACCACTCTTATCTCAATTAGATTCTTAGTATGGATTTTTATCAACTCATATAAATCTAATTATGTATGTTCTATTAATTTAACCATTGTTCCCAAAATGCCCTCCATGGATCTCTATCCATCTTGGCATTTTACTCTGGCCAGAGATTCTCTGAACAAGGTAATTATAGAATCATGCGAGATAACTTCCCTTATTAAATCTGGGATGGTGAATCCTTTGTCAATCACTCAACTATCTTCAAGTAGGTCATGATATACCCAATCTCTTAACTATGTTCACTCCCAGTTGGAAGTAATCAGTTATGGAGTCAAAGTATACCACTTGCTACTTAAGATAACTTTGGTGATCTAAAGTCTAAGGATACTTGCACAACCACTATAAAGAGATTCCTCACTAACATAGATTTAATATCCATGTGAGGATTCTCTTTGTAGGTCTCCAATGAACTTGTTCTTCTAACAAACATCCACATGTTAGCTTTGATTATCTTCCATAATCACAGTTATGAGAACCATTGCTTAAACCATTCAAGAAGCATAACATGTGATAGTCTGTCCGAATTAACAATGTCATATCTTGTTAATTCTATGACTAGGGATATTTAGATCATAACACATTTGCATGCAATAGACATCTCACATCATGAACACCTTTATGATTACCTTTGCACCGTGTTTATAATATCTAGGACTTCATTCATTAATTTAAGATTTATAAACTCATGTATTTAAACATAGCATTAATAAATGAATGATGCTTTTTATTAAGAATATAAATTTTATACATATGAAAAACATCCCTATTACATGGGCTCTAGGGCATACTCTCTAACAATGTATATGTATGTATGTGTATCCATGTATGATATGTATATTTATGTATATATATATATATGCATGTACGATATGTATATGTATGCATGTATGATATGTAGATGTATGTACATACGTGCATATGTGGTATGTATACGTATGTACACATATGTGAATGTATGTATGCGTATGTGTGTATACGTATGTAATTGCATGTATAAGTATATGTATGTATGTGTATGTAGGTATACATATGTAAATGCATGTATGTGTACGCATGTATATGTATGTACACGTATGTATGTGTATGTATGTATATGTATGTATCCATATGGTATGTGTATGTAAGTACATGCATGTTTATGTAAGTATATGTATGCATGTAAGGTATGTATATGTATGCATGTAAGATATATATATATATGTATATGTATGCATGTAAGGTATGTCTATGTAAGGACCCAATCATGGCCCTAATTGGATTATTGTTAATTAATGAGGATTACCGTTAATTAAGGCAAAATTGGATTATTTTGCAATTATCGAGGTTAAGTCCCAAGAGAGGTATTTTGGTAATTTTAGCATATAAGTATATGAGTTAAGTTAAATTATAATTAAAGAAAAAGATTTAATTGAAGTGAATTAGAAAGTCTTGGGGTTAAGTTGGAAGAAATTGAAATAATGTGGGTTTATTTGTGCATAAGGGTATAGTGAGAATTTCCTTGGTGAGATATTTATCCCACTATAAATTAGGGGTTTTGGGAGAGATGGAGATGGGCATTTTGAGGGATCTCTCTCTCCCTCTCTCTCTCTCTCTCTATGGTCACGGTTTTGAGAAAAGGATCTAGGGTTTATGAGCTAACATCAAAGGTAATGATTCCCTTAAAGATTTCTTCTTCTTTTCTTTTAATTTGTGATGTTTGATGAGGGATTACAAAATCTTTTGTTATCACCATGTGTAAGGAGAAGAGAGAGAATTTGATGGATCAAGTGAAGCAGAAGGAAGAAATTATGAGCAAAGGAGATGAAACAAGAAGATCAAAGATAGAGTTGAAGCTTCAATGAGGTATGGGATTATTATGATGATTTTGTGAATGGGTGTGTTGTTGATAAGTGTTACCTGTAGATGAAATTAAAGGAATTAGGGTTAGGTTTTTAGATACATAAATTGGGATGGAAATGAAGATTGTTTGCCTTAAGATGCCGAGTCGTGAATGCCTTCACGAGTCGTAAACTTTTGCCTTATTTTCCTCACGACTCGTGATTCTGGCCTTCATTACCTGTTGACTCATGAATGCCTTCATGAGTCATGCATTTTTGTCTAACTCGTGAATGCATTCACGAGTCGTGAACTATTTGCCCCTGGGTCACTCGTGAATGTTGGCTTCTCACTCACGAATACCATCACGAGTTGTGATTTTTGTCCGACTCGTGAATCCCTTCACGAGTTATGAAACATACCCCTTCTTCTTCACTCGTGAGCCCCTTCACTAGTCATGAAATTTAACCATTTTTCTTCACTCGTGAACCTCTTCACAAGTCGTGAAGCTCATTCCTTTACTTCACTCGTAAAACCCCTTCACGAGTCAATTGTCTATTCAGACCTATCTAGACCGTTTTTCCTATAAGTTGAGCTAGAGAACTCCAAATTAAATTATTCTTTTTGCATTTGAAAATAGACTTCCATACCTATATTTCATATGGAAACCAAGTCCTAAATATATTTTTAGCTAGGCCATAGTTCCGCTTGAATCCTGGAACAGTTTGCTGCCCAGTCACTAGGAGCAGACCTCAGTGTTTTGTAAATATCTGAAAATATAGAAATGATATTAAGATGATTTTTTACGTTTTAGAAACTAAAAACATAATGTAACAAGTTTGTAGAGACCATTTTTGCTGAAAATTCCTTTTAGTATGTCAAAAACCACTTTCAAGTTGAACTTAGAAAATTATCTATGGTCGTTCATGACTCGTGACTCCTGTCACAACTCGTGACATGTTTTACTCGTGAACAAGTGCACAAGTCATGAATTTTGCTCCCTTTCACGAGTAGTGACACCCCTCATGACTCATGATACTTTCCTACTTCAGCCAAATATGATTTTTAAGTTCTTTTGTGTCTCTAAATTTGGTTTAAAACCTTTTTAAGTAACTTTAAAGCATTTTAAGCATAAAATAAGGATAAGATGTGACACTAAACATGATTAAATGAAAAATTTTATAAGAATAAAGTTAGTAAATGAATACTAAAATTAGAATAAATGGAAATGATTACTTGAATTTGATGGTATTATAATGATTATTCACGTGTGATTTGGCTTTGCCCAAACATATTGCACATTGATATTTTGCTACAATGATAAGAGAACCCTATGATATAACCTAGAAATAATAAGAGTATAGTTGCAAGGTTACTTGTCCAAGTTAAGAGAAGTGGAACATGACAACTTATGTTAAATTATGAAATCATAAAAGCTTGGTTACACTCCAGGTCACAAGAAGAATTAATGATTAGCAATAATGTATAATAATCTGCTCATTGTTTGTTCATGCCTACAATATAATATGAGTAGCACAAGACCATCCGTAGTTTATTAATGACTAAGATTAAGTGACCTCACAAAACTTACCTAAGCATAAAATGTTATAGGATGAAAAATACAAGTAAGATAATGGAAGTATATACGACTATGTTAAAGTGTACAACTTGTTGTTTTTCCTCTAGTGAAACTTGATGTAATGGATCCTACTCATCTATTATTCATGCCTTATAATGTAAAGTGAAAGTTACAAGCCTTCAATAAATGTTCTAATGATTAAGATGATATAATTTTATACAGCTCACCTAGGAAAATAATGTTATAAAATAGAAAGTACAAATAATATGATCATGTTATATGTGATAATGCTAAGGTAGATAGTTCATTTCCTATGATATAATAGACTATGACAGTAAGCAAAAAGGGCTAAAGATGAATAAGTGTTGACTTTAAGCTATAAGAGAACCTATTTATCCTATGATATAGATCATGAATACTTGAATGATGCTATATATGATTATGTTGTAAGGTGACTAATTACGAGAATAGGGAAACTACTCACGGTAAGCAGTAACAAGGTACGTTATTGAGAACTATTTATGAGTTATGTAAGTTTATGGGGTATACTTAATTTGAGCATGCTATGATGAGTAGCTTGGCTTAATATGTATATGTATGAGTGTATGTGGATACGCACAATGCTAATCATGAAAGATGACATGTTATTATCGTTTGCATAAGCACATAACTATGATGATATAAACGAAAGAAAACTAATGCAAGCATACGATCATATGATAGCATCCATATGTAATGGAGCTTAAAGCCCAGCATTGATGTATGATAAGAATGATATGCATTCTTTTATGAAAAGTGACTTTAAGCCAAATGATGAGCTAAGTAAATAAGAATATGTTAAATTAAAGATTTCTTAAAAAGTTAAGCCTGCGGGTCTTAGTTCAGTTGTGGATTAGATAGGCATGCCTAAAGGGATACAGTTGTAGCTGCTATAGTTGACCTCGTTTGGATCTTGTTCCTTAATGGAACAACCATTTGACCCCTTTTGGGTCCATAGTTTGTTCCTTGCTGGAACCATTGCTTGACCCCGTTTGGGTCCATTGTTTGATATCCTTGGATATCCATAGTTTGATACCTTCGGGTATCCATTGCTCCCGTTATCCACCTTTTGAACTAGTAAATGGTACAAGAAATAAAGTAACGTATGTATTGATTGCATCACTTAAAAATATATATTGGAATCATGATAATGATCTATTCTATTGCTTCACTCTAAATTATAGTTGGCTATAAACTATTGCTATGAAATGAAATGCCATGTTATGTATTAATTAATTGTGATATCTTACATCAACCTTGAGAAAAGGTTGCCATGTGACTGCCAGTGTAAGTTGGTTTCATGGTGAATAGTTGGGCTGCATGGGACACAAGCTTGCAAGATTGAATTAAACGTTATATGAACTATGACATCTATAATAACATTCATGTATGGGAAAATTAGAAAATGTTTGCATGTGGTATGGAGACAATGTTAGTTAATCATGAGGTATAATACCTATTCATTGAAATGGCATGCAAGTTTGTATGTATATGAATATTTATATATATGTACGTGTATATGTATAATTCTAATATAAATCAAAGTGCAAAGTATGATATGATATTAATTTGTATGATGTTTAAAGTGCCACGAAATATATAACATTAAGGAAGATATGTGTGGAATCCCGGACAAAAATGATAAGTTTGTATATATGTAATGAAATCATGCCTAGCAATATCTTTTGCAAATGTTATATAACATGAGCACTTCCTTTTGGCTATGAATAAATGTTATTGGTTAATGGTATTAAGTTGAAGGTTGTACAAATATAACGATGATATCATTATTCTTGAATAGAAGAATTATAAGATGCATGAATCTTCTAGGTAATATGAGAGGGTTAAAAATGATCGTTAACTAACAAGTTTCAGGGATAAGATAATATTATACAATGCTTTCGAAATTAGTAATGATGGCATCAATTGTTAAGGTTGAAAACTCCCCAGAATGTCCAATGTGGCAGGATAAATAATGTAATCTCATATGTTATCCTATGTTATTGTGATAGCTATTTTTGGTTTGATGAAGAAAATTGTATGAGTTTGTCCATAGTTTTTGTTCCCCACTAAGCTTTATAGCTTAGCACGGATTTGTTTATCTGTGTAGCTTTCAAGAGAAACACCAGAGGACCGGCCAAGATACAATTGCCTTGAGAATTCCAAGATGCTTGAAGGTCCTTTTATGTTAAGATTAATTATCCATAAGTTTGATTTATTTATTTGTGGCATGTAATGGTGGCCTGTTATATTATTATTATTTATGCATGACCTTTACTAGGTTTATGATGATGATGATTGATGATTATCCATGGTTAAAGGATTAGGGTGTTACAGTCTATGTATGCATGTATGTAAATGTATGTATGTGGATACGTATGTATATATGTATGAATCCAAGAATATATGTATATGTATATGTATATGTATATGTATATGTATATGTATATGTATATGTATATGTATATGTATATGTATATGTATATGTATATGTATATGTATATGTATATGTATATGTATATGTATATGTATATGTATAGGCATGTATGTAAGCATATGTATAGATAGATGTATGAATGTACACATGCAACCATGTATGCATGTATAGGTGAAAGTGTGTATGTGATTACATATGCATGTGTATGTAAGTATACGTATGTATGTGTATGTAAGTATGTGTATGTATGTATAAGTATGTGAATGTATGTATGTGAGTATGTATGTATATACAAGTAAATGTATGTGTGTATGTGTTTATTATGGAAAGTTTGGGATACGTATCCACCACTGAGCATTTCAAGACTCAGTGCGTAGTTTGGTGACTGCGCGCAAGTATAAAGATGCTAAGATTTCAATGGCCAGTATTGCGGGAATAGTCAAGTTCAAGAAAAGGAACAAGGCAAATATTAGTTTTAGCATGTATATGTAGGTGCGGAAAGCATAGTAATTGTACAAGTTAAGGATTATAATTTATGATAACTTGTATGCTATTGTAATACATTTATATGATTGGTAATCATGTTTTAAGTATGCTTGCAGGTACTATATTGAAAAAAAAATCTAATTCATGTATGGTTGTAACATCTGATTACTGCATAGACTGTACAGCGGTATAAAGGTGTTACAACTCCATTCTTTTTAGTTTTCAGAATAGAAGTAGTACTGTCGATACAGATTAAGCATTGATCTTTGATGGTTATTTTGGAAACTGAGATACCAGAAGTATAATGGGCCAGATAGATACTATCACAGCTTAACCTGCTAGATGGAGATAAAATGAGGGCTTATTATCACAATCAGGTCTACCAAAAGAGGCTAGTTCATTCATTCAGAAAGAAAGTTTAGAAGCATCTCTAAAATAGAAAGACTTAGTGTTCAAACAGATAAGGCCATGGATGCTAGATATTCGAGACAAATTTAAGCCCACATGAGAAGGAACTTTTATGCTTAAGAAGCTGCTATCCAAAGGCAATGTTATTTTATTAGATAGTGATGGCAATAATTTCAAAAAACCTATGAATATTGACGATTGAAAAGGTTTCATGGCTAAAGACTCAAAAAGACAAAAAAAAAAGAATAAATGCCCTATGGGCCGAAAAGATGAAAAAATGGTGGCCTTGCTAAAATTTTGTACCTCGCTAGGGTGAAAATCAAAAAAAGACATCCTGGGCAAAAGTTAGAGGCTGAAAGAAAATAATAATCAAAAAAATCCAAAAGGGCTAATTGATGGCAGGAGTTACGATGCTTACAAATTTTCTTTCTGAGATTAAATATTATGTGTTATTGAGAAAAGGTCAAATACTGATCATGTATACCGAAATCAGAAACAAATATCATGCATGTATTCATAAATGTCATCTAAATATCTGAAAATAGCATATTCTTATCACATGTTCAATAAAGATAAAAACATCATCTATGAAAAAATCTAAATCTAATCTATCAATATCACATCTCTCTCTCCATCCAGGTGCCTTAGGTGTGAAAGTTTGTTGTCGATAGTTGGATTTGTAACCACTGCTTGTACGAGCTAGAAATGGTAAAGTAACAAGCCTTAATGTAAAGAATGGCAATCCTTATTGGGAGTCAGGTCCATATCCTTTAATAATAGTCTATCAAAAAGTAAACAATGAGAATACCTTGATGAAAGCCTAATGGATGCCTAACAATATCTTGTCTACCCCTAAACTAACGAACACAATAGGAAATGACATAAAAGGGGGCTCGATAAAGTCCACATGTAGGGACAAATCCCGACTTCTCATCCTTGACAACAAAAGTAATAGGTAGCCAAGAACACCTAAATTTGATGTTAGCATCCATTAAATGACCCAAACAATTAGTTGCATTCCGGACTGACTGAAACACCAAATTTAAACATCGAACTATGTTGTAGCTCATAGGGTAGGAGCCTGTGCATCTAACCCTAGGAGGGGGTTCTGACAATAGCTGCAGTTTTTCATGAAGCCATACCTAAAAAAAAGAAAGAAAGAAGAGCTGCCGAGGTGAGTTAGATCCATTTCAAGCACAAATAAGGCATAAAAATACATGAAAATCCAAAAGGATGTGTATTTTAAGAAGCAAAGCTAGTATTAAACCCCATAAGGGGCATACTACCTTCAAATATAAGGACGTACCTAAAAAGCATGAGGCTACCCATGGAAAAGTGAAAAGAACCATGATGAGTAGGAGGATTATAATGTGTATCCAAACCATTAATGGTCTTGGCCACAATCATAGGAAATGGGTTGTACCCCCAACATATGCCATCCACTACACTAAACAACCTATAATCTACAATCATAGGATCGCAAGCACACATTATTAAGCACCGAGCCGAATAACAAAGCAACACCACACCAAAATGAAAAGTGGGAACATCATCAAAATCAATCATAACATCTATTAGCTGGTCTAACAGAAATATCTCTCCATAGGGTACCAAACCCCTAGCCTTGGAAGAAAGGACTACCAAAGCATGAACCATCTCTCTAGGATAGTTAACCACAGGTAAAGGCTAGCATGGTGAGGTCTTAGGGTTGAATCTAATGCCTATTATGGTAGCAAACTCTTTAGGTATTGGGTATAACTCCTTGTAAGTGAATCAAAACACATGAAGCCTCGATGATGCGGAACCCTAAGGTTAAAGAACCTGAAACCCCTTAAACATACACTTTGATGGCAAAGACAAATCAGATAAATACCCTTCCTATTGAACTCCCAAACAACAAGTGATTGAAAACACAAGTAATTAGGATAAAAAAGAAGATAAAAATGCCACAATCATAATAATTGATAAGTAATCAAATTCTTTATGCAATAGAAAAGAAAAGCAACAAACCTCATATTTCTCTCTAAAGAATTCAACCAAACCAAGAAGACAAACCTCTCAATGTTTTTTTTATGAAATCTGCATTTTCTAACTTATAATACCTTATTTATAGGATGGCTAACCCTAAGCAACACTTAAACTAAAGAAAAAACCCTAATAAGGCCTTTAACTAGCCTAGGCCGAATTTTCCATAGGCTTTACAAATCAAATAGCCCAATTATTAAGTTTTAAACAAAACTTAAAACAAAGCTAAATAATAAGCCTTATAGGCCGAATATGAAAGCCCAAAAGAAAGACTATTCAAAACCCAAATAGCTAAAATAAATCCAACCTAACTAAGCCCTACATGCCTAGTTCATTTAAAATACAACTTAAATGAATCATGTGACTTTTAAATGAGGCGCATGACTTGTACAGTTAAGCCCAAAGTTGTGTTAGCCCAAAATGACTTAAGTTGGCCTAATTCCTTCACTTGCTTCCAATAGGCTAAGTACTTTATGTTTGTCTTCAAGTTCTCCACAGCGCTTCTTAATGGCTTCTTCATGAAGTTTTTGTGTAACAAAGTTTTAAACATAAGATGACGTTACCATCTTAAGCTTCTAAGCATACCTCTTTGTAATTGGACAACTAGGCATTATTAATGGATCTTAGGTTGATGTCTTTGATGGTGAATCCGTATCACTCGAGTCCCAAAATCAAAAGGCAGCAGTTAATAAATTCTTATCCAGAGCAGCTCTCCTCAGAAACCTTAAGTTCAAGTAAGAAAGCAAAATAGGATCCTCCCAAGTTCTTGTATTATCCAGTAATTGGTGTAATTTTGCAAGTCCAATTGTCATGGTAATGGAATTTTTCAAGTAGTTTAGGTCTAAAAAGAATAAATAATAATAAATGACTGAAAGAAAAGTAGACAAAAAAGAAAAGAAAAGAAAAGAGATAAAAGAATGCCTAGAGGAAGCTTCCAAGAAAATGAAAAGTCAAAGGCATAAAATCCAAGAAAATCAGTACAATTTATAGAAAAGTGGTAAGGGATGGCCGTCCCTCATCAGGAATTTGCCACGGGCTCCCCGTCCCACACCTTTGGAAGGCCAAAAGTCACATTTTGCATGTCCCATGCATTGCACGTACATATTGTATTTGCTTTTGTTTGTGTTTTGCAAGAAATTTAAAAGGCTTGACAACCTGAATATTCAAACCTGGAGGTTCTAGAATGCGAAAAGTCATCTACTTCAAAGGGTAATCAAATTTCAGGGGGTATATCAGACTTTTGTATGACTGTGTACTAAAATGTAATTAAAACCTTTGAATAATGTAAAAATAATACTATAACAAATAAAAGTAGTATTAATAATGTTATAAATTAATTTTAAATGGATAGAAAACAAAAAATTGATGAAAACGGTTAAAAATCAAGGAAAATGGAGTTAAAATATGAAAAATAGGAGAAAATTAAAAGGAGGTGTATTTTGGTCATTTTGATCTGAGGGATAGGACACCCTTTTTGTCTCATCTGTCACTTAGTGAAGGATGTTTTTCCCATCCCTCACTTGATTCCAACAATAAAAGGGCCTTTTCTTTATTTTTTGGCCAAACAACAATTTTTTTCGACTTTTGAGTTTTAGCTTCGGTTTTTCTTGTTATTTTCTCTCATCCGACGTCCAAATTGTGAGCCGATTGTGCCTATGGAATCCTGAGAACGAGATGTACTTCAAGGAGCAAAGTTTTCCTACCATTTCTATCTTTTTATTTTTATCTCTTTCAAGTAAGTAAAAATTAAATCTTTTATTATTTTCTTTTTTCTCCTAAATTAGAATATAACTTAGGTTAGAAAACTTTAGTTTTAAGCTTGATAGGTGCGAGCACTTGCTGTTGAATCTGTAGTTACTATTAGCTTTCTTGTTTTAGTTTGAAAAATAATTAATGCCTTATTGATGCAGAACCCTAAGGTTAAAGTACCCGAAATCCCTTGAACATATGCTTTGATTTCAAAAGACAAAGAAGACAAATACCCTCTATATTGAACCCCCAAACAACACATGAATAGAAATGCAAATAATCAGGATAAGAAGAATAAGAAAAATACCATAATCAAATGATTGATAAGTAATCCTAACTCTTGATGTAATAAAAAATATAAGTAAGCAATTTCTCACTAATCTCTCTAAAGAAATTCGGCTAAGCCAAGAGAAAGCTCTCAAAGTTTATAATTGATTCAAATTTGAAGTTTAAAACCTAATTTAGCCTATTTATAAGGTGGTTAACCTTAATTTACTCATAAAATCCTAATTCAATTACTAATAAGGCCTTACACATGATGTGGCCAAATTTTCTTTGGCTTTTCCAAGCCAAATAAGCCCAAATTAATAAGTCTTAAACACACTTGAAACAAAACTAATTAATAAACCTTATAGGTCGAAAATTAAAGCCAAAAAGAAAGACTAGTTAAAATCCAAAATAATTAAAATAAACCTAACTTGAAAGCCCACATGACAAACCCATTGAAATACAAATTAAATAAGTCATGTGACCTTTTAAATGAAGCACATGACTTGCATAACTAAAGCCCAAAATTGCGAAAGCCCTTAAAGGCTTAAGTTGGCCAAATTCCTTCTCTAGCTTCCAAACGGTTAGGTATTTTATGCTTGCCTTCAAGTTCTCCATAACACTTCTTAAAGACATATTTATTAAGTTCTTGAGTAACATATCCTTGAACATAAGATGACATGGCCATCATTAGCTTCTTAGCATGCACTCTTGTAATTGGACCACTAGGCATCTTTAAAGGATCATTGGTTGATAGTGGATCTGTATCGTTCCATCCCTCCTCAGAAAGATTTATCCTCAAATCTACATCCATATCAAAAGGAGAAAAGTCATACACATTAAAAGTAGCAGAAACACCATACTCACTTGGTAAATCTATCTTGTAAGCATTATCATTGATGCACTTCAAGACTTGAAATGGACCATCACCACGTGCATCAACTTGCTCTTCCTTTGATTTGGAAACTTTTCTTTACAAAAATGCACCCAAACCCAATCTCCAGGGCTGAATACTACTTGTTTCCTTCCCTTAATTGCTCTCTCAGTAAACCCCTAATTCTTCTTCTTAATATTTGCTATTGCCTTCTAATGCAAGGATTTCACTAATTCCACCTTTCTATTACCATCCAAACTTGAAATCTCGTGTAAAGGCAATGGACAAAGATGAAGCATAGTTAGTTGGTTCAAACCATAAACAAGCCAATCGGTGAAAAGCAAGTAAAAGAATGAATACTTTGAAGGGATATCACATGGCATAAATATAATGATCATACAGCGGAAAAATTAAAACTATCGATAATACAAGCCATACAAAAACAATATAGAATTAAAACCTGCAATTTTAGTATTTTTTTAGAAAACTTACATCCTTGAATGCAATTTAAAACTTGATTTTTGCAATGAACAATATATAAGATGGACTTATATACCTAAGATCTCAATCTCCAATGCCAAAGGTGCTGCCTTTGTGCCACACCACTCTATGTTCACACACACACTTGCAAAGTCGGCTTAAAACGAGAGTGCTAGCTCTAACCTTTTGTATTCGGAAATGAGTATTGAATGAAGACACAAGATTTGATCTTGTTCTTCCTCTAGGGTTTTCAATGGTTGCCCAAAATACAAGAGAAGACGAAAGAATTCTTTCCCCTTGAAATTGCAACAAAGAGAGAGAGAAAAACCTAACTAGGTCAAAATCATTTCAATCAATTTATATCACTTCTTTAGAAATCCCTTTAGATGCCGAAATCTACTAGGTTTAGGTAGTAATTTCAGCCTCCATCTCTTCCTAATTAGGTGATCTAAATTAATTCAAATTCATTTAGTATTTTAAATTTAAATTAATTTAAAATGGCATTAGTCATTTAATCAAAGTCCACCATTTAATTTGGGATTTTGCACATGTCGAAATTCACTAGGATTCTACCTTGAATTTTGGCCACACTCTCTCCTAATTAAGTGTTGTATCTTGATTCAAATGCTATTAGGATTTAAACTCAATTACCTTAATTATTAAAAGATAATTAATTAATTGAAATAATCCTAGTGAATGCCGATTTTTCCTCTCTCATGGACCAAAGTCCATTTAGCAATTTTAATACCCATTATCCACATTAATTTGAATTTAAATAAAAGCCCAAATTAATGCCCAATATTTTATTTTAATTATCTTAAGCCTAATGCTTTTTGTGCAACCCTATAGGTCCATTTAATTTTGGCAATGAATTAATAAATAATCCAAAGGCTATATATATTTTCTAGCAACATATTATAGCATTCCAAATTAAATGAAAATGCAAATGACATTTAGTGACCTAATGCAATTTTGCATAGTCCCTTACCCATAAATATCAGAATTAATATAAGGCATGGAACTAGTCATCCTTATATATATTAATTCCTTTCTTGATATTCCAGTGACACTAAACTCTCAAATAAATAATGATTACTCATTATTTCATCTCAGTATGGCCATACACTTCTCAATTCACTAATCAAGTGACCGATAATATTTTCTCTCTTATCGAGAGGGGTAATCCCTTTACTTTCGTCATGCTCTCTAACATGAATTAGTGTATGCCTAATCATACCCATACTTTTCACCCTATTACAAGTACGTTAAGTGTATTTCAAAGTACACAGTAATTCATAAAAAGTTTCATAGAGATTTTAGATCTAAAAACTCTAATGCAAAACTTGCAATTGAGAAACACTTATGACTTGTACCACAGCAAAACTCCGGGATGCTTGCTTCAATCCATAAATGGATTTCTGAAGCTTACAAACCTTCTTAGGATGCTTGGGATTAACAAAACCCTTAGGTTGTGTCATATACACACCCTCAAAGAGATTTTCGTTAAGAAAGCACTTTTGACATCCATTTGCCATATCTGATAGTCATGATATACATCTATGGAAAGCAAGATCCTAATGGATTTGAGCATGACTATAGGCAAAAAGGTCTCATCACAGTTTACACCATGAGTTTTTCGAAAACTTTTAGCTACTAGTCTATCTTTGTAGGTCTTATCAGCTTTGAGTTTAAATAGCCATTTGCATTCAATTACCTTAGCACCTTCTGGTAGATCAACCAAGGCCCAAAGCTGGTTATCATACATTGATTGCATCACAAATTTCATGGCTCCAAGCCAATTTTCCGAGTCAGGGCTCTCAATAGCTTTTTGGTAGGTAGTTGGATCTTCATGATCCACTAACTCAATAGTGTCACTGTCAGTGATTAGAAATCTGTATCTCTCAATCTCCCGTTATACCCTACCGGACCTTTTAAGTTCTTGTGCAATGGGTTCTTATTCCATAACTGGTTGTGAACTTGATCACATTTCCAACTCATCCTCTACAGGAGTTTGTGGCATTTGAATTTCTCCAAGTTCTACTTTACTCCTACTGTCTTTCTTGAGAATCAATTCCTTATCTAAGAAAACAGCCTTGTGACCAACAAACACTTTATTCTCGGCTTATTAGTAAAAATAGTATCCCTTTGTTTCTTTGGGATAACCCACAAATAAGCAGACAATAGATTTGGACTCTAGTTTGTCAGATGTTAATTTCTTAATATGTGCTTCATAGTCCCAAATCCTGAGAAATGACATATTAGACTCTTTCCAAGTCCATACCTCGTATGGTGTCTTCTCAACTACTTTAGTTGGAGTATGGTTCAGTAGAAACACAATAGTTTCTAATGCATAACCCCAAAAAGAGAGGAAGATTAGCTTGACTCATCATTGATCGAACCATGTCCAATAGAGTTTGATTTCTCCTTTCGGACACATAATTCCATTGTGGTGTTCTAGGAGGAGTGAGTTGTGAAATAATTTCACGCTCCTTTAGATGACCATCAAACTCTTGACTTAATATTTTGCGACCTCGATCTGATCAAATGGTTTTTATACTTTTGCCAAGTTGGTTTTCTACTTCGTTCCTAAAATCTTTGAATTTTTCAAAAGTTTCAGACTTGTGCTTCATCAGATAGATGTAACCATATCTACTAAAGTCATCTGTGAATGTTATGAAGTAACTAAAACCACCTCTAGCCTGTGTACTTAATGGTCCATATACATCGGTGTGTATTAATCCTAATAAGTAACTAGTCCTCTCACCTTTCTTTTTAAAATGACTCTTTGTCATTTTTCCATGCAAACATGGCTCGCATGTGTCATAAGATTCCAAATCGAATGACCCACACACTCCAAATTTGTGGAGTCTTGAAATGCATTTTTCGTTTGTATGTCCTAAGCAATAATGCCAAAAGTAAGTAGGGTTTGATTCATTTGATTTAACCCTTTTTGTATTAATGTTGTATATGGATTCTCTTTTTTGTAGATCAAGGATATAAAGGCTATTTTGTAACATAGCAGTGCCATATAAAATGCCTTGACGACGAATATGAATATTTCCATTATTAATAACAAAGTCAAATCCATCAATATCCAAACATGAAACTGAAATAAAGTTTCTGCTTATAACAGGCACAAAATAACAATTCATTAAATCTAAACATAATCCAGAAGGTAAAGTGAGTCAATAGTTGCCTATCTCCATGGCCACAACTCGTGCTCCATTCCCCACACAGAGGTCCACTTCACTCTTCCCTAGTAACCTCCTATTTCTTAGCCCCTACACATTTGAACAAATATGAGAACCACAACCGGTATCCAATACCCAAGTGGTAGAAATAGAAAGGTTAATTTCAACAACAAAAATACCGGAACTGGATGCCTTGGCTCAATTCTTCTTTTGTTCTTCCTTGAAGAGAGCGCAATTCTTCCTCCAATGCCCTATCTTGTTGCAATAGAAGCATGTGCTCTCACTCTCTTTAAGCTTTTACACCTTGGGCTTAGGTTAGGTTTGAGGTGCACTCCCACTAGACTTATGTCGTGCCTGGTCATTCTTGGGTTTTTCCTTTCCTTTCCCCTTTCCCTTAGTGGGTCCCTTCTTAATGCCCCCTTAAACCATAAGTATGGGATTGGTCTTTCGAATGTTTTCTTCAACATTCTTAAGCATCCCATGAAGCTCAGTGACTATTTTGTTCATTGCATGCATGTTATAATTCATAACAAATAGATCATAATCATCAGTCAATGAACCTAAGATCAACTCAGTGGCCAATTCCTTTGGAACTTGTACCTCAAGCCTCTCAAGAGTGTCAAGATACCCTTTCATCTTAAGTAAATGGGTACTAATAGGAGTACCTACAACCATCTTACAAGAAATCAAGGCCTTTGTTGTCACGAACCTCTCATGACGAGCTTGTTCTTGGAACATCTCCTTAAGGTGCACCATGATCACATAGGCCTCTTGGTCCATGAATTGCTTTTGCAAATCGAGTACTATAGTGGCTAGCATCAGACAGGTCACATCATTGGAGTCACTCTTCTTAGTCTTAAAGGTTTCCCTTTGAACTGCAAAGGTGTTCCTAGCAGGTTCGTCAGGCAAGAGTGCATCCAAAACATACGACTTCTTCTTATGCTTAAGAAAAATTCTCAAGTTTTGAGACCAGTCTATGAAATTGGTGCCATTTAGTTTGTCCTTTTCTAGGAACGATTGCAATGAAAAGTTTTTTGAAGAAGCCATTTTTCAATCTACAATAATATAAATTTAGCAAGATTAAATGAGGTCTTAATAAAATCCCACAAACCGAATTAATATCCCTTTAAATAATTCATGTTAGTGATTTAATGTGGGCCAATATCCACTTTTTCCAACAACTCATTAGTCAAGCTGAGCTTGTACACCTAAAGAGTTAAGTTACTTAGGTAGAAAAACTCCAATCATGTCTCGTACATGACTCCTGGATCAAATGGGATAACATCTTAAGATGTTATAGAACTACCCATTTATTCATTACCTAGGTCTAGGCATCCCTTTCCATGTTAAGTCCAACCTACATTCACAACCCATGCCTCACAAAGATAATTGGGCTCATCTAGGACTCATAGTCTGTGTGACTGATGATCGATGCCTTGACATGTTTCGAATTAGGGAGGCAACTTTGTGACTTACTATTTTAGGGATTAATTTTATTACGGCTTATATGGGATACACATTGTCATCCATTCATAGCATATATATAATTGTATAAAGTAAAACATGCCAAACATGGACCCAAAAACCTACAACTAAGATTTTATACTATTACATATGAATCTTCAAGTTGGGCTTCTCCACTCCGGTAGGCTTCATCTTGATTTACAAAGTCTTCAAATAAATTATATACTAAGAAATAAATTAAACTTTTACAATAATCCATAATGGCACGTAGGCCATATTTAATTACATAACCCAGGGCCCATGAATTCACCATGCATATCCATTCATCACATAAAACATGCAAACAAATATACATAACATTCATGGATAAAACAAAGTTCAATTTTAATTAATTAAGCCAACCCATTAATGGAAATTATATACTTGTGCTTTTAAGAGAAGACCCCATGATGGGCCTGGGATGAAGCCCATTAGACTAAATCCTCTTATCGAATAAGCTCTCTTAAAATCCCAAAACACATACTAGTTAGATTTGTGCCATAAATCAACTCTAGTATAATTTCCAATTTTGCCATTTTTAATATTATGTCATACAGCCCATAAATATTAAAAATACAAATAATATGAACCAACATGAATTAAAACATAAAAATTCATGAAGAACATATATCACATATGGCATTAATAACAAAACAAACAAACAACATGAAATTAGTTGTTTAATGCTCACATAATGCCATAAACGATGCACAAACACTTAAAATGATTTTATGAGGTATTTAATAACTTAAATAAGATTATAAAAATTGAGTTAAGGTTCTATTAAGATCTGATTTAAATGTGTTTTTGTCATTTTAATCAAAACAAAACAAACAATATTGATTAAACATGCAACAAACATAAACTAATCATTATTTTAAGTGATTTGTAAATTAATCAATTAAATTGTCATGGACCAGAATTAAAATCATTTTTAAAAAATTTCTAGACCTGTTATTAATATTTAAAAATCACTTAACAACATGCCAAACACGTTTTACATTAAAATTTTGAGAAACTAGATGTTTAAAATGCATATCACGCAAACAAGCACCTAGTTTCATAATTAACATGTACAATTAGGTATATATAATTAAAACATACCATGAACATGTCTAAGAACATCTTAGGACAGCATATTAATGTGTCATAATCATTATAATACCTAATTAATCGATTAAAATCATTTTTACACTCAACTAATGCAAAAAACTCAAAACAGAAAATTTTAGCATCACGTTTTATGTAACAAACGATTTTTAATCAAGTTGTATTACATCCAAAGCACTAAAACAAGCATTATTAGGCTCTAATACCACTAAAGGGATATCACATGGCATAAATATAATGATCACATAGCGGAAAAATAAAAACTATCGATAATACAAGCCATGTAATAACGACATAGAATCGAAACATGCAATTTTAGGGGTTTTTTAGCGAACTTACATCCTTGAATGCACTTTAAAACTTGATTTTTGCAATTACCAATATATAAGATGGAATTATATACCTTAGATCTCAATCTCTAATGCCAAAGGTGCTACCTTTGTGCCACACCACTCTATATTCACACATATACTTGCAAAGTCAACTTAAAACGAGAGTGCTAGCTCTAACATTTTGTATTCGGCAATGAGTATTGAATGAAGACACAAGATTTGATCTTGTTCTTCCTCTAAGGTTTTTAATGGTTGCCTAAAATACAAGAGAAGAAGAAAGAATTCTTTCCCCTTGAAATTGCGGCAAAGAGAGGGATATAAAAACCTAACTAGGTCAAAATCATTTCAATCAATTTATATTACTTCTTTAGGAATCCCTTTAGATGTCGAAATCTACTAGGTTTAGGTAGTAATTTTAGACTCTATCTCTTCCTAATTAAGTGATCTAAATTAATTCAAATTCCTTTAGTATTTTATATTCAAATTAATTTAAAATGACATTAGTCATTTAATCAAAGCCCACCACTTAATTAGGGATTTTGCACATGTCGAAATTCACTAGGATTATACCCTGAATTTCAGCCACACTCTCTCCTAATTAAGTGTTGTATCTTGATTCAAATGCTATTAGGATTTAAACTCAATTACCTGATATGAGCTTGAAAAGCTCATAAATATTGTAGTTTCATGTGTAGTTTTGTTGAGTATTGTGTTTATTATTTTGGGATTTTATCTATATTTTGTTTCTTTTATGTGTTTTCTATGCTTGTTGATGTTTTACTTGTTTTGTAGGAGAAAGGAAATGGTTTGGGGCTTAAAGGATAACAATTGGAGAAGAAGGTGAAGTATTAGGGCTACAAGGCCCTTGTTGCGAGGGGGACAATTCATAGAGGTCGCAACAGCCAGCAAAGAAACCCAAGTAGAAGAGAGAAAATAGCAAGCCAAGTTTGGGCGTGTCTTATCACGAGCGCAACACATGTCGCGAGTGCGACATGAGGCAGTTGAGGAAGTTAGATATGAAGAGTTGCACTTTTTCATCAACATTGGCAATTTTGGTGAAAAGTCATTTTGAAGGGACATCTCTTTTAGAGATGTATATATATCATGTTGAATAGATTTTTAAGGAGGATGATGAATTTTGGATTTTGACTTGTAATTTTGAGAACAATAGTTTTTTTAGTACTTTTGCTTAGTTTTCATGATTTGAAGAATAAGACAAGCAAGGAAGAAGATACCTTGTGTGAAGAGAAAAGGGTTGAGAGATCCCCTTCTTCTATTTCTTAATTTTTATTTCTTCCTTGTAATCTTTAAATGGATGTTGTTTTGGCATTTGATTTATATGAACACTTAACTATTTCCATTTACATAATTGATCTTTAAATGTAGAATTTGCTATTAAAATTTTATTAGTATCATTATAGGTTAAGGAAAATGACCTTAGATGGTAATTCCTTTTTCGAAAATCTTCATAATGGTTATAAATAATAGAGTTAACGAGAGTAATATTTTATTGATAGTTAATAGGAGATTCATTATCAAAGCATAGTTTGAGAGATCACATGTGGAGATAATTGCTATAGGTTGGTGAATAATCATAAAATGTGTATTTAGAATCCACTAGTTCATTAACGAGAGTTAAGAATTAGCATTTTAATTGCATGTTTTAGGCATTCTAATTCATGTCGAGAGAGTGGATGAGAAATAAATTCCAACTTGGCTTACTAATAAGATTAAGACATATTAATTAAAATAATGGTATCAAGTGCATGATCATTGAATTTCATTATATATACTATCTTCTTTGATTATATTTAACTAAGATTTAATTAGCTTACACAATAGAGTAGTTTAGAATTAATTTCCATTTATGACATCGTAAACAAGATTAAAATTGAGTAGTAATAGTGGGTAATTTCAATCAACATTCCTCGTGGGATCGATATCTGAAGTACTATAATCGGTACATCGTATATTTGCGGTATTTAAGCTTCTAGAAAAAGCATAACAAGTTTTTAGTGCCGTTACCAGAGACTGTTTGATTAAATTATTGCATTATGAATCTTGATTTAAGATTTTGTATTACTATATTTAATTAGTTTTTGTTCGTTTATTTTGTTGTGAATTTTCAGGATTTGACAGTTCCTACCTCGAACAAGGAGTTCGCTAGATGAACTTGAACCGTTGAATCTAGAGATAGAGAGATTTATTTTGAGTAACCGCAAATCCAATAAGAAGAAAAATTGGACTAGGAGGTTGACTATGGTTGATGAAGAGAATCCACCACGGTTGATGGATTTTGCCATGACGGCATTGAGTGGTACTCAACAAGGGGTGGTAAGATCGATGGTAAATGAAAACCAATTTGAGATTAAACCATCACTTTTACAAATGATTCAAAATATCATTCAATTTTATGGATAGGAAAATGAGGATCCTAATGCTTATTTGGAAAACTTTTTAGAAATATTTGATACATTTAAAATTAATGGAGTTTCGGTGGATACAATTAAGCTTAAGCTTTTTCCTTTTACATTGAAGGATAAAGCAAAGGCTTGGTTAAATTCCCTAACTAGGGGGTCTATAACAACTTGGGATCAATTAGCCCAAGCATTTTTATCTAAGTATTTTTTCCCCCGGCCAAAACTGCCAAGATTATAAAGTATATCACTACTTTTGTTCAACATGATAGTGAATCTTTGTATGAAGCATAGGAGAGGTTTAAAGAATTGCAGAGAAGTTGCCCACACCATAATCTTCCAAGGGAGTTGTTGATGCAAACATTCTATAACGGAGTAAATCCAACTACTAGAGGTACAATCAACGCTGCAGTTGGGGGATCTCTTATAAGGAAAATAACAGATGTTGTGTTCAAGTTGTTGGAGGAAATGTCAATGAACAATTACATTTGGCTAGTTGAAAGAGCAAGAGAGTCAAATTTCTCAAATGTGAGGGGAGTTCATCTGGTAGATTCAGTAGTAGCTTGGCAAGCTCAGGTTGAGAAGTTGACACAGAAAATCAATAGCCTGGGTATAAGAAGTAGTCCACAAAGTGGGTGTAATATATGTGGACAACTTGGTCACGGAAGTGAGGGGTGTAATTTGGATATGGCTAGTATGGAGGACCAAGTGAGTTTCATCTAAGGGCAAGCATGAGGAAACCCATACTCTAACACTTATAATCTCAGTTGGAGGAATCACCCTAATTTTTCTTGGGGTAATAGTAGTAACCAAAATAGGGCTGTGGGGTTTCAACAACCTCAAGATCGGTTTGGAGCCCTAGAAGTTAAGATGGATAGGTTTTTGGAGGTAATTAATATGAAGTTTAGTGCTCAAAAGGAGACCTAAAAGAGAATGGAAACTAAGTTTGATCAAATAACAAAGAATCAAACCTCTTCAGTTCATAATTTGGAAGTTTAATTGGGGCAACTTGCCAAGGATTTTTCATCATGCATGTAAGGAAATTTACCAAGTAATATAAAGGACAACCCAAGAGAGCATTTAAAGGCGATAAATTTGAGGTCAGGAAAATCTTATACTAGTGAATTTGTTTCAACTAACAAGTTTGGTAATGTGCAGGAAAATAATAAGTAGGATGAGCTTCTTGTCACAAGCGCGATCCTTATCAATAGCGTGATAGATGAGGGAGCCAAAGTTCTCACTAATGAAGTACCTATCGCGAGCGTGCTAGTTAAAACTGGATTGCCTTCTGTTGCGAGCGCGACACCTATCGTGAGCGTGATGAAAGGGGTTCCACTTGCTAAAACTCCTAAAGTTTTCCAACCACGACCACCATTTCCACAACGATTGAAGCAGAAAAACCAAGATAAGCAATTTCAATCTTTCCTTGATAAATTGAAGCATGTGCATATAAATTTAAACTTTGTTGAGGCTATTACACAAATTCCTACTTATGCAAAGTTTTTAAAAGATTTAATTGCTAAGAAAAGAAGTTGGGAAGATGTTTCTACCATTGAATTAATTGAAGCATGTAGTTCTATTATCACAAATAACTTACCTACTAAGCTGAAAGATAATAGTAGTTTTACAATACCATGAATTTTGGGGGATGTTAAGTTTCCTAAGTGTTTATGTGATTTGGGAGCAAGCATTAACCTTATGCCGTTATCTATTTTCAAAAAGTTGGGATTAGATTATGTTAAACCTACTTCCATGGTTTTACAACTAGCCGACCAATCAATTAAAAAACCATATGGCATAGTGGAAGATGTGTTAGTTAAAATTGATAAGTTTATTTTGTCTACTGATTTTGTTATCCTAGATTTTACATATGATGTGAAATGCCCATTGATTTTAGGGAGACCTTTCATGAGAACTAGTTGGGTATTGGTTGATTTCTTTGAGGGTTCTTTAATTTTGAGAGTGGGAGATGATAGTGTGGAGTATCGCATAGATAGGGCATTAAGATACCCCATTGATTAAAATATATGTAGGAAAACAGATGTCATTGATGCTTGTTATGCTTTTTCTAGAAGCTAAAATACAGCAAGTATACGGTGTACCGGTTATAGTACTTCAGATATTGATCCCATGAGGAAATTTGATTTTAATCACCCACTATTATTACTCAATTTTAATCTTGTTTACGATGTTCAAAAGTGGAAGTTAATTCTAACTACTCTATTGCATAAATTAATTAAATCCTAGATAGTATAATCAAAGAAGACAATAAATATTATGAAAATAAATAATCATGCATTTGATACCATTATTTAAATTATAATTTTTAATTTTATTAGTAAGCCAAGTTGGAATAAATTCCTAATCCACTCTCTCGACATGAATTAGATTGCCTAAAACATGCAATTAAAGTACTAATTCTCAACTCTCGTTAATGAACCGGTTGATTTTAATAACACATTTTAAGATTATCTACCAACCTATAGCAATTATCTCCATATGTGATATCTCAAACTATGTTTTGATAATGAATTTCCTATTAACTTTCAATAAGACGTTGCTCTCGCTAACTCCCCTATTTATGACCATTAGGATGATTTTTAGAAAAGGAATTGCACATCTAAGGTCGTCTTCCTTAAATTATAATGATACCAATAAACTTTTAATAGAAAATACGACAATCAAAGATCAATATTATAAATGGAAACAGAAATTTGTTCATATATAATCAAATGCCAACATAATATTCATTTAAGGAATTACAAGAAAGAAAAATAAAAAATATGAACAAGGAGAAGGGGATCTCTCAACCCTTTTTCCCTTCACACAAGATGTCTTCTTCCTTGCTTTTTGTCTCCTCTTCAAAACATGAAAATAAAAATTAAGTACTAAAAAAAATGCTATTTTTCTTAAGTTCACAAAATTAAATTCTAGAAATCATCCATCCCAAAATTCTGTTCACTTGGCATATATATGCCTCTCTAAAGGTTATGTCCCTTTAAGATATCCTTTCACAAAAGTTGTATTGTTTTGAGAAAAAAGGTGCATCACTTCATAAATTTTAACTCCTCATCCTTGCTGTGTCACGCTCGCGACAAGACATGCCTCTGCTTGGCTGGCTCTGCTGGCTGTCGCGAGCTCTTCTTGCTTTGTCGCCCTCGCGACATGGCACGCTTCTTTCCTTGCTTTCTTCCCCTTAACTCCTTTAATCTTTAAATCATTCCCTTCTCCTATAAAACAAATAAAACAACTACACACACACAAAACACATAAAAGCAACAAAATACAGATAAAATACCAAAGTAATAAACACAATACTAAACTAAACCACACATTAACACACAATATTTATGAGCTTTTCAAGCTTATATCAATTCCCCACACTTGAACTTTTGCTTGTCCTCAAGCAAAAACTCAAAATGTTAGACACCATCAAAGCTCAAACACGAAAACATAAAACATGGAATATGGAGTTGTCCTTCTTAAAATTCTCACAAATTAACACACGCAAGGTTTCTTTAACATATTAATCATGAGTCAATGTCAACAAATACCAAAATAAAATCTTGGATCTATAAGGTTTAATACTCATATGCCCAAAATAAGATAAACAAGAGAATGCAAAGTACAATGATATAAAGCTCTTAAAAACCTTTATTTCTTACAACTTGTACTCTATCCTAGCAAGTAATATAAAATGTAGAGTTTTTCTCTCATAATTTTTGCCTTACATCACTTAAGTTTTTAATGGATTATGTTTAACTCATATTTCCTTTTGTACCACCACATACCATAAGCTTGTATTAAATAAAAATCTCCATCACTAGCATAAAATAATGCACAAAATCAAAAGGGTCTTTAAAGGGTTATAGCTTGGCTTAGGTTAAGGTAGGAAAATTTTGGTTAAGTAGCTCATTCATGTGGAAAATATAGCAAATACTCAAACAAGTAAGATTTTTTATTGCAAAAGTTGCACTAAAGCATGATATTTATCTTACTAATGAAATTTCCATAATCCCTTAAAATGATTCTTCAATTCCCACTAGTTTTTACCTATGCTCAACTTTAACTGGCTGCTTTTTCTTTCTTTTATTTTCCTTTTTTAAGCAAACTAGTGTAGTAGTTTTCTTCTCTTTTCTTTTCTTTTTTTTTAATTTTTATCAAATACTAGTGGCTTTAAACTTCAGGGATCAAAAATAGTCATTAATAATTCATGCTTACAAAATATCAATACTTTATCCTACTCATCAAGCATTACTACATCTTCCACATAAGGGTTCAAAAGGAAAGGTTAATTCATTAGAAATTGGTATGGGGTTAAAAATAAGCTCATGAATAAAAATGTTATAAGCTCAAAATGGCTACCTAAAGTCAAAAAGGGTAGTTGTTTAAGCAAGCTAAATTAGGTTATTTCTAATCACCCTTATCATTTCTCATACATATTATATACCAAATGTGATTTCAATAATTATCTAACACAAGTTCTAGAGTAATGAATACAAGAGGAATTCTCTCAAAAAAAATTTTTTAATGTGTTAAGGCTCAAAAGCTCACCATGGCTATGACAAAACTCTACATCATGCATTCTCACTATTCTAAAGAACATGCTTAAAGAAACTTGGCTTAAAAGAACTATATACCAAAGTACTTTACCTAAACATGCCTATCCATAGAAACATAATCATATTAAAACTAAAGATCCTTAATTCTAAGTTAGTAAATGTATCAAATCGACTCATAATTAACTATCCAAAGACTAATTACATATGTTAATAGGCAATAATCTCACAAAGAATAACTCCATCACACAACTTAACATAAAGCATAAAAAATTTAACACTAATCCTATATGCACACTGCCAACTAGCTTCCCCACACTTAAAGGACACAATGTCCTCATTGTGTAAGGAAGACTCCACAAAAACAATACATACAACACAGACAAGCACAACACAAACAGCACGAAAACATAGCAAAAAATTAAAAATAGGAGAAGGTAACATTACTTATTGGGCCCACTTGGGGACCCCGGTAGAGGAGGCGTGAAAGGAATATTGTGGTGGAGAAAGAAGGAAAGGAGCTTGCAGCTGAGGCTCATTTGACTTCTATGCATTTGCTTGACAATGGCCTCAAAGGAATCCATCCGGGCCGCCATGCTTTGATTTGCAACCTCCATCCCATCCAAACATAACAAAACTTGCTGCAAACCAGCAACTTCCTCTTGTGCAGCGCCGACACTTGGCTCATCCCGATCATCTCGACCCATACCAAAATCACTTGCCATAGCAGCTTCTTCTTCATCATCAGCCTCATCGGAATCATCAGGTTCAGCAGCAGTAGATGTTGCAGGTGCTTTTCCTTTTCCTTTGGCACGACTAGATCCCGTTTCCTGCACAAAACGTGATAAAAACTGCGGAGGCATAGCATTTCTATCTAAAACATGGGAGTTACGCAGATAACGGATATCCATTAAAGTCACATGTTCATTTTCAGCCAAAACAAAATTGCCTAAATCACCTAAACACCCCAAAATGATACCGGTTACCATGTGACACATGCCTACAGTTTTAGTTCTAGCAATTGATGCATGGTATAACCCGTCAAAGATAAAATCTATTGAGCATGGTGTTTTACGTGACAGTAACAAATGAAGCACAAACAAGTCCTTGGTTTGAACCTTGGTGCTTTCTACTCGTCCAAATAAGGCATGGCATAATTACTTATGAAATAAAAACAAGCCATTGTCCTTAATAAGTCTATTAGAGGCATTTTTGTTATTGAATTATGTCAAGCCAGTTAGTGTTGTCCAAATTGGTCGGTAATCAAATAAATTAGAATTAAAGTGTGTTCCATTCAATGGAAAACCAAACCAATCATGAATTTCGTCAAAACCAAATGTAAACTCAGCACCCAGGTGTCAAAATTTAAAGTGTGTCTTTTTATTATCAACATAAGCCAATGTGACAAAAAACTCTATAGCCCAGTCCCTCCTAATAGGTAAATTCATAACAGAAAATTTCTTCCACTTTATATATTTGATATACTTATCAAATTGGGCAGTCAAACCTAAATCATTAATCAATTCAGTATCTAAATGCAACATGCCTACATAGGTTTTGGTGTTAAAAAACTTAAAATTTTTTCCTTCGTCTTCAGAATAAAGTGGGAAAGGACAATTAAACCTGGATTGAAGGTACTCATCTGGTGTCGATGATGGAGAACCTGGCTCTACCACTAGGTGTTTATCCTTGCGACCTATGCATTTTGTACACACCATGATAATGACCTTTGGAATCCCAACAACAATCTCAAAAAAAATAGAGGAAGTAGAAAAAGAAACCAACAAAACCCTACAAAATTCTCAATGAAATTAAGTAAAAAGAGGAAAAGAAGAGAAGAGAAAATCCAAACCTCGAGAGAAAAACGGTGAAAGCTTGTGAACAGTCGAATTAAAAAAAATGAAAGGTAAGGTTAGGGTTTTAGCTATATATAGGGGCAGGTGAAAAGGCAGTTAAAAATCTCAAAAATTCAAATCCCGTGTCCTGTCGCGACCTCGCGCCATTGTCGCGATCGCGACAGTACACGGTATTTGAACATCGCGTTCTCACGACTACTGTCGTGCTCGGGAAAATAGCTAAATGCCCGATTGCCCTATTCACATGTCGCGCTCACGATGTCTTCGCACTCGCGATAGAACTAAAATGCCCATTCCTCATTATCATCAGTCGCGATCGCGAATATGTTGCGCTCGCGACAGAACCTTTGTGATCCATCCCTCATCTATGTCGCGCTCGCGACAAAGAAATTTTTTTTTTGCTTTAAATGGAAATAGAAATAAGCAAATAGAAATTTAAAACTAAACAATTAATTGATGTAGAAAATTTATAACTTAGAATAAAGAAAACATAAACACTGATAAAAGAAAATTTACAACTTACAATTAATTGATGTAGAAAATTCACAATAAAACAATAGAAAGTAAAATAGATATGAATAACACTAAGCCAATTTTAAAGAGATAAAAGATACCTCTTTACTCTCATATGCTCCATCAAAATAGATTTTACATTGATGCCCATTAATTTTAAACAAGTCTCCTTTACTATTTTTTAGTTCGAGATATCCATGGTCGAAGACTTGAGTTACTTCAAAAGGTCCACTCCATCTAGACCTCAATTTTTCGGGAAATAATTTCAAGCGAGAATTGAAAAGTAAAACCTTATCCCCACTCTTAAAACTTTTATATTTGATATGAGCATCATGCCACTTTTTAGACCTCTTCTTGTATAATCGTGCATTTTCATAAGCAAAAAGACGTAATTCATCAAGTTCATTTAATTGCAAACATCTTTTTAACCCAGCATCTTTCATGTCATAATTTAAGATCTTAATTGCCCAATAAGCCCTATGCTCTAACTCAACCGGAAGATGACATGCTTTCCCATATACTAACCTATATGGAGTCATTCCAATAGGTGCTTTGAAAGCAGTCCTATATGCCCATAGTGCATCATCAAGCTTATGTGCCCAATCTTTTCTAGAATTAGAAACAGTTTTTTCTAAAATCCATTTAAGTTCTCTATTGGACACTTCGACTTGACCGCTAGTTTGTGGGTGGTATGGAGTAGCTACTCTATGGTGAACACCATACTTATTCAATAATGATGCAAAAGAAGGATTGATGAAATGCGTACCTCCATCACTTATGATAGCCCTTGGTACTCCAAACCGTGAAAAGAGTTTCTTCAAAAACGAGAGCACCACTTTTGAATCATTGGTTGGTAAAGCTTCAGCTTCAACCCATTTGGAGACATAGTCTACCCCAACCAATATGTATGATTTCCCAAAAGATATAGGAAATGGGCCCATAAAGTCAATTCCCCACACATCAAAAATCTCAACCTCCAAAATATTATTTAAGGGCATCTCATCTCTCTTCCCTATGTTTCCTGCCCTTTGACACTTATCACATTTAGCTACAAAAGTCCAAGCATCATTAAAAAGGGTAGGCCAATAAAATCCACACTCTAGCACCCTAGAAGCGGTTTTTGCTCCACCATTATGTCCCAAGTACAATGATGAATGACAATAAGCTAAAATATCCACTGTTTCTTCCTCACTCACACATCTTCTTATGATACCATCCCCACTAATCCTAAATAAGTAGGGCTCCTCCCAAAGATAGTTTTTCACATCACTAAAAAATTTCGTTATCTGTTGCCATGTCAATCCATAGGGTATGATTCCTGCAGCAAGAAAATTAGCAAAATCTACAAACCAAGGCACATGCTTATAATTTATTGACATAAGGGATTCATCCGGAAAAGATTCATTGATTTCATGACTATCCCCTAATGGTCCTTCAGCATTTTCTAATCTATATAAATGATTAGCTACTAAATTTTCAGAGCCTTTCTTATCTTTAATTTCTATATCAAATTCTTGCAATAAAAGGACCTAACGAATTAACCTGGGTTTAGCATCTTTCTTAGCAAACAAATATCTCAAAGTTGCATGATCCGTATAAATTATAACTTTAGATCCTAACAAATAAGACCTAAATTTATCACATGCATAGACAACCGCCAACATTTCTTTTTCAGTGGTTGTATAATTCACTTGAGGAGGTGACAAAGTATGACTATCATAGTAGATTACATGTAAATTTTTACCAATCCTTTGACCTAACACACAACCAACCGCTAAGTCACTTGCATCGCACATAATCTCAAAAGGTAACTCCCAATTAGGAGTAGTGATTATAGGTGTAGTTGTAAGGGCCTCTTTTAAAGAATTAAAAGCATGCATACAATCATCAGAAAAATCAAAAGGTACTTCCTTAACCAATAAATTAGTTAAAGGCTTAGCTATTAGTGAAAAATCCTTAATGAATCTTCTATAGAGACCAGCATGTCCTAAGAATTATCTTATGCCCTTAAGTGTAGTGGGAGGGGGTAATTTCTCTATGAGTTCAACCTTGGCTCTATCCACTTCAATGCCCCTACTAGAAATCTTATGGCCAAGAACTATTCCCTCTTCAACCATAAAGTGACACTTCTCCCAATTTAGTACTAGGTTAGTTTCCTCACACCTAGCCAACACTATATCTAAATTATTTAAACATAACTCAAATGAATCTCCATAGACTAAAAAATCATCCATTAAAACTTCCATGATGTTCTCAATCATATCCCCAAAGATAGAGGTCATGCACCTTTGAAAAGTTGCAGGTGCATTACACAACCCAAACGGCATTCGTCTATAAGCGAAAGTGCCATATGGACAAGTAGTCTTCTCTTGGTCACTAGGGTATATAAAAACCTGAAAATAGCCCGAATACCCATCCAAAAAGCAGTAATGAGAATGACCAGCTACCCTTTCTAACATTTGATCAATGAAGGGTAAAGGAAAATGATCCTTCCTAGTAGCTGAATTTAACTTCCTATAATCAATACAAACCCTCCAGCCCATGGTAGTTCTAGTAGGAATCAATTCTCCATTCTCATTCCTAACTACTGTCATACCTCCTTTCTTAGGTACACAATGTATTGGGCTCACCCAACAACTATCCAAAATTGGATAGATAATCCCAGCATCTAACAATTTGATGACCTCTTTCTTAACTACTTCTTTCATGTTTGGATTAAGTCTCCTTTGCCTATCTGCTCTAGGTTGACAATCATCTAACAAATTAATCCTATGCATGACAACATTAGGACTAATTCCTTGCAAATCCGAAATTTGCCAACCTATACTTTTTATTCTCCTTTTAATCACCCCTACTAGCAAAGATTCCTAATTACTAGTAAGTTTATTAGATACGATGATAGGTAAAGTATGATTTAAACCAAGGAATGCATACCTCAAATGACTTGGCAACTCTTTCAACTCCACCGTAGGAGGACTTACAATTGAAGGTGGTATAGGTGCATCATTTCGATATAATCGTTCTGGCCTTGCACCCTGTTGCTCCTCCTTCCCACTAACTTCTTCCTCAATGATTTCCCCATCTACACCTACTTCATTAAATATTGCTGCAACAAAAATATCAATGACATCTATTCTCATGTATATATTCTCCTCCATGGGGTATCTTAATGCCCTATCCATGAGATATTCTACACTATCATCCCTCACTCTCAAAATTAACGAACCCTCATAGACATCAACCAATGCCCTACCCATTCTCATAAAAGGTCTCCCTAAAATCAATGGGCATTTCACATCATATGTAAAATCTAAGATGACAAAATTGGCAGGTAAAATAAATTTGTTAACCTTAACTAATACATCTTCCACTATACCATATGGTTTTTTAATGGATTGGTCAGCTAATTGTAAAACTATTGAAGTAGGTTTAACATAATCTAACCCCAACTTCTTGAAAATAGATAATGGCATAAGGTTAATGCTTGCTCCTAAATCACATAAACACTTAGAAAACTCAATATCTCCTAAAATGCATGGAATGGTAAAACTACCATTATCCTTCAGCTTAGTAGGCAAATTATTTGTTATGATAGAACTACATACCTGAGTCAATTCAATGGGTGAAACAACTTCCCAACTTCTTTTCTTAGCAATTAAATCTTTAAGAAATTTTGCATAGTTAGGAATTTGTGTTATAGCCTCAATAAAGTTTAAATTTATATGAACATGCTTCAATTTATCAAGAAAAGATTGAAATTGCTTATCTTGACTCTCTTGCTTCAACCGTTGCGGAAATGGTGGTCGTGGTTTGAAAACCCTTCGAATTTTTTCTGGTACAACTCCCTCCGTCGCGCTCGCGACAGGTGTCGCGCTCGTGACAGAAGGCTCTTTCGTTGTAACTGGCGCGCTCGCGACACCATCCTCACTCGCGATGGAGGTAGCTCCTTCTCTTGTCACGCTCGCGACACAAAGCTCATCTTGCCCTTTAGTTTCCTGCACACTACCAAAATTGTTAGTGGTAACAAATTCATTAATGTAAGACTTTCCTGACCTCAATTTTATGGCTTTTAAATGTTCTCTTGGGTTGTCCTCTGTATTGCTTGGTAAATTGCCTTGTACTCGTGATGGAAGAGCCTTGGCAATTTGCCTCAATTAAACTTCCAAATTATGAATGGAGGAAGCTTGATTCTTGGTTATTTGATCAAACTTAGTTTCCATCCTCTTTTGGGCCTCCTCTTGAGCATGAAACTTCATATTGATGCCCTCCAAAAATCTATCCATTTTAACCTCCAATGCTCCAAATCTATCTTGGGGTTGTTGAAACCCCACTGCCGTATTTTGGTTACTACTATTACCCCAAGAAAAATTCGGGTGGTTTCTCCAACCGGGGTTGTAAGTTTTTGAATATGGGTTTCCTCTTCCTTGTCCTTGGATGAAACTAACTTGTTCTTCCGTACTAACCATACCCTAATTACACCCTTCACTTCCATGGCCTAATTGTCCGCATATACTACACCCACTAGTTAGATTTCTACCCACACCTAGGCTATTAATTTTTTGCATCAACTGCTCAATTTAAGCTTGCAAAGCTACTACTGAATCTACTGCATGAACTCCCCTTGTATTTGAGAAATTTGTCTCCCTAGCTCTCTCGGTTGGCCATATGCAATTGTTCATTGACATTTCTTCCAATAAATCAAATGCAGCCTCCGTGGTCTTCCTCATCAAAGATCCCCCCGCTGTCGTATCAATGGTTCCTCGAGTGGTTGGATTCACACCATTATAGAATATTTGCATCAGCAACTCCCTTGGCAAATTGTGGTGTGGGCAACTTCGCTACAATTCGTTGAACCTTTCCCATGCCTCATACAAAGATTCAGAGTCATGTTGAACAAAAGTAGTGATATCCTTTATAATTTGGCAGTTTTTGCTAGGGGAAAATATTTTGACAAAAAGGCTTGGGCTAATTGGCCCCAAGTTGTGATAGAACCCCTAGTAAGGGAATTCAACCAAGCTTTTGCCTTATCCTTTAATGTAAAAAGGAAAAGCCTAAGCTTGATTGCATCCGCCGAAACTCCGTTAATCTTAAAAGTATCATAAATTTCTAAGAAATTTGCCAAATGAGCATTTGGATCCTCATTTGCCAAACCATAAAATTGTATACTGTTTTAAATCATTTGTAAAAGTGATGGTTTAATTTCAATTGGTTTGCATTTACCGTAGGTCTTACCACACCTTGTTGAGCACCACTCAATGCTGCCGTGGCAAAGTCCATCAAGCGCGGTGGATATTGACAAAGTTTTATGATGGAAAAGCTCCCTTTCATTCATGAAAATCTCAGAATATATACAAGAGATGGAGACCAAGAAAGGAAAGATCAACAAAGGAAACTAACAAATATTAGCCTAAATGTTAGCCTAGAAATCAACTAAACTATACAAGGAAATCAACTAAACTATATAAGGAATACATATATACATTGATATCCCCCCTTAAATTGATGCTGGACGATCCAGAAGCATCAATTTGTCAATAAGAAACTGATGTCGACCGCTAGAAAAGAGCCTTAGTAAACACATCTGCAGTCTGATGCTCCGTAGTGATATGTGGTAGAGAAATGACATGGGAATCATATGCCTCACGAATAGAGTGACAATCCACTTCAATATGCTTTGTACGCTCATGAAAAACTGGATTAGCTGTAATCTGAATAGCACTAAGTATTATCAGCATGGAGAGGTGTAGGATTAACTTGACAAAAGCCAAGCTCAGCTAAAAGTCCTCGAAGCAAAGGATTTCTCAACAAGCAGAGGACATAGCTCGATATTCAGACTCAGTGGAGACTTAGATACACGATCTTGCTTCTTGCTTTTCCAAGAAATCAGTGATGAACCAAGAAACATGCACCAACCAGTAATGGATCGTCGAGTATCCGAGCACCCAGCCCAATCAGCATCACTATAAGCAACAAGACGGATTTGAGAGTCAACTGGGAAAAACAAACCTCGTGTAGAAGTACCATGCAAATAACGGATGATGCGACGGACAGCAGCTAGATAAAGATGCCTGGGTGCTTGCATAATTGACTAACCTGTTGAACAGCAAAAGAAATATCTGGACGAGTAATAGTCAGATAGTTTAGGCTGCCGACGAGGCGTCTATACAAAGAAGGATCAGAAAGAAAATCACCCTCATCACGACAATATTTAACATTCACTTCCAAAGGAGTATGAACAGGACGACCATCCTGAAGACCAGCCAAAGAAATCAACTCTTGAGTATACTTATGTTGATGCAAAAAAAATACCAGCCTTGTAGAACACACTTCAAGGCCCAAAAAATAGTGTAAAGAACCCAAATCTTTCATATGAAAGGCACCTTGAAGACGCTCTTGAAGCTGAGAAATCAAATCAGAATCATCCCCAGTAATAACAATGTCATCGACATATACCAAAAGCAAGACAATTCCCTTAGAAGATTTGCACAGGAACAAGGAGGAATCATACTGACTCTGAATAAAAGAGAAACTAAGAAGAGCAGCACGAAATTTATTAAACCATGCCCGAGGAGCCTGTTTCAAACCATATAGTGACCTCTTAACTTACAGACATCTGAAGAGGGAGTAGAAAATAATCCAGATGGTGGCGTCATGTATACATCTTCCTGAAGATCTCCATGCAAAAAGGCATTCTTCACATCCATCTGTCGTAAGGGCCACCCCTTTGAAGCAGAAATAGCAAGAATGAGTCGCACAGTCGTCATCTTGGCAACAGGAGCAAATGTCTCCTCATAGTCTAGTCCATACTCTTGCCTATTACCGAGAGCGACCAACCTTGCTTTATATCGGTCAAGTGAGCCATCAGATCTTAGCTTAATGGAGTATACCCATTTACAACCAATGGGCTTAATTCCAGCAGGACAAGGAATAAGATCCCATGTATGATTCTCCTGAAGAGCCTGGAGTTCTTCTTGCATGGCTTTGACCCAACATGCTTGTTTAGCTGCCTGAGAATAAGAAGTAGGAGCTATAGCATGAGATAATGTGGCAGAGAAACCATACCTATCTGGAGGCCGCCGAACACGAGTGCTTCTTCTAGTGGTCACTGAAGATGGCAATGGATCAGGGTCGGGAAGAATATGTGATGAGGGAGGGGGCTGTCGTCGCTGATAGACCATTCCCGGCCGAAAACGTTCAATTGGGCGAGATGTGCCATCAAAGTGAGGTAGAAGAACACATTCCGAAGGAGAAACATGTTGTTGAAAGTAGTACTCATGTCAAGAAAATCACATTTTTAAAAACACGCATGCGATTAGCAACAGCATCATAGCATAGAAATCCCTTGTGAGCAGTACTATAACCATAAAAGCACAGCGAAACAGATTGAGCTATTAGCTTGTGACGCTCATGAGGAGGCAAGTGAACAAAACAAACACAAACCAAATGTGCGCAATGTATGATAATCAGGGTGCCTGCAAAATAGACGATAATAAGGGGATTCAAAATTCAACTGCTGAGAAGGAAGACGATTGATTAAATAGACTGCAGTAGCTAAAGCTTCCACCCAAAATTTAGATGGAACTAAAGACTGCAGAAGCAATGTGCGAACCATATCTAACAAGTGACGATTGTTCCGCTCAGCCAACCCATTCTGTTGAGGAGTGTAAGGACATGATCGCTGAGATATAATACCTTTTTGTTGCAAGAAACCCTGAAAAATCATGTGACATATATTCCCCCACCATTGTCTGACCGTAAAACTCTTACGCAGGTAGAAAACTGTGTCTCAACATAAGCCACAAAAGCGCGAAATGCATTTAGCACCTCAGCTTTGGAATGCAAAAAATATATCCAAGTGAAACGGCTGTAGTCATCAATGAATGTAACAAAATATTTATGCTGCCCATGTGAAATTACAGGAGTAATACCCCAAACATCACTTATGTATAACTGCAAAACAAGTATCAGCACGACTTCCACAAGCTGGAAAAGGCAATGTCTTACTTTTTCCAAATTTACAAGTAGAACAATCAAGAGATAATATATGACCAGAAGACTGAACTTTATTCCCAAGAAAACCACGTTCCATTAACTTATTCAAAATAACATTATTCGGATGGCCTAACCGTTTATGCAAACTTCAGCCTTATTGTCAACAATATTAGAAACTAAAGACAAAGTACTAGGAATAGTAAACTGCAATGGAAACAATCTGCCCACTTTAGGCCCCCTCGCGATCACCTTCCCCGACACCTGATCCTGCACAAGACAAACCACCACGAGAGAAGTTTACATTACAGTTATTTTCCACCATTTGACCAACCGAAATCAAATTAGTAGACAATTCAGGAGAAACAAACACATTACAAAAAAAAGGTCCAATATCACCAATGGCAGTAATAGGAAGGTCATTTCCATTAGAAATCTGAATATTTTGTGTGCCAGTATATTTTCGAAGATTTTGTAGCAAATGAGAAGACCCAGTCATATGATTAGATGCACCAGAATCAACAAGCCAAGGAGAAAAAACATTTTTACCTTGCCCATGAAGATTAAAAGCAGAGAATGCTGATAAAATCATCTGTTGTACCATTTCTGGAGTAACAGTAGACTGATTAATGGTAGGTATAGCATTGAGAGACGGTGTAGGTGGTGGAAAATCACAGCTACTGGCTGGAACAGCAGCTTGTAAGCCTCGAATTCTTCGATTTTCTGGACGAGTAGAACAATCCTTTATAATGTGTCCAGTCTGCTTACAATAATTGCAAAATTTCTTCTTGCAATTACGAGCAATATGCCCATACTCCTTGCAACTAAAGCACTGCACTTGTCCCTTTCCACGGTTCTGTCCTTGAGCAGTATAAGCAACATTGACAAGTTCAGATGACTCCCTAGATGCACCAATAACAGCTTGTGTAGCCAACCTCTGCTCCTCACGCAATAATTCACCAAAACACACATCCATTGATGGAACCGGATTTCTATTCAGCAATCCAGCTCGAGTAACTTCAAATTCTGGCCTTAATTTCATCAAGAACTGATCACGCCGACTTTCTTCATGAATTGCTTGAAGACTGGTTAAAACCTCTCTAGGAACCTTTGCATAAATAATACCAGAATACTGGCTCCATAAATTCAAAAATCCAGAATAATACTGCTCAATAGAAAGATTACCTTGACTAAAGTTGCTAAGCTCAAGTTCCAATTGAAATCGACGAGCTGTATTATCTTGATGGTATATTCTCCTAAGATAATCCCACATCTCTTTGGCAGTAGTAAAGGAACGCAAATTATTCACCATATGAGCTTCAATAGAACCAATAATCCAAGAAGCAACCCTGGCATCTTTTGTCTCCCAATCATTTCGTCCTGTCCCATCTGCTGGAGCAGGTGAAGACCCGTCAATGTGTCCCCAAAGCTCCTTTCCCTTCAGGAACATTCTGAACTGAAACTCCCATGCAGCATAATTCTTTCCTGTGAATCTAATACCCAAAATCTCGGAAGAAGACATATTGTAGAAGCAAAAAAAATGACTGAACCAAGAAAAATTGCAAGTTAACTAACCAAAACCAGAAGCAGGAACCCAAACCAGAAACAGAAACAGCAACCCGAACCAAAAACCAGAAGCAAATGCACTATCCACCCTCCTAACAAAGTCGGATGGCCAAATCAACACCGGAGAACCATCGGAAAAAGGATTGCGATGTCGGAGAAAAAATCGGAGAAGAAACGGCCGCCTCACATGCCTCCACGCGCCACCACTTGCCGGCGTGTGAACAGTACACCGAAAGCTTCAGACGGCGCGTGAGCTGCACTCGCTCAACACCCGGTCACCGGACTTGGGGAACAGGCCGGAAAACACCTTGCGCTACCTTCCTGATGGGCGGTGAGATCCCGACAGACACAAAGAACAGTGACCCAAAGAAGAACCAAAATCCAGAAATTTCTGCCTCAAGAAAAACGTTCAAAACAGCCAAATAGGCTCTGATACCATGACAAAGTTTATGATGGAAAAGCTCCCTTTCATTCATGAAAATCTCAGAATATATACAAGAGATTGGAGACCAAGAAAGAAAAGATCAACAAAGGAAACTAACAAATATTAGCCTAAATGTTAGCCTAGAAATCAACTAAACTATATAAGAAATACATATATACACTGATAGATATTCTTCTTCAGCCATAATAATTCTTCTACTCCGATTCTTCTTTTTATTTGACTTATGGTTACTCAAAAGAAATCTCTCTATCTCCGGATTCAACGGCTCAAGTTCCTCTTGCGAACTCCTCGTACGCGACATGAATTGTTAAATCCTGAAAATTTAAAACAACACAACAAAAACACATTAAATATCGTAATCCAAAATCTTAAATCAAGATTCACAATATAATGATTGAAATCAAATAATTCCCCGGCAACGACGCCAAAAACTTGTTATGCTTTTGCTAGAAGCTAAAATACCGCAAGTATACAGTGTACCGGTTATAGTACTTCAGATATCGATCCCACGAGGAAATGTGATTTTAATCACCCACTATTACTACTCAATCTTAATCTTGTTTACGATGTTCAAAAGTGGAAGTTAATTCTAACTACTCTATTGCATAAATTAATTAAATCCTAGATAGTATAATCAAAGAAGACAATAAATATTATGAAAATAAATAATCATGCATTTGATACCATTATTTAAATTATAATTTTTAATCTTATTAGTAAGCCAAGTTGGAATAAATTCCTAGTCCACTCTCTCAACATGAATTAGATTGCCTAAAACATGCAATTAAAGTACTAATTCTCAACTCTCGTTAATAAACCAGTTGATTTTAATAACACATTTTAAGATTATCTACCAACCTATAGCAATTATCTCCACATGTGATCTTTCAAACTATGTTTTGATAATGAATTTCCTATTAACTTTCAATAAGACGTTGCTCTCGCTAACTCCCTTATTTATGACCATTAGGATGATTTTCAGAAAAGGAATTGCACATCTAAGGTCGTCTTCCTTAACTTATAACGATACCAATAAACTTTTAATAGAAAATACGACAATCAAAGATCAATATTATAAATGGAAATAGAAATTTGTTCATATATAATCAAATGCCAACATAATATTCATTTAAGGAATTACAAGAAAGAAAAATAAAAAATAAGAACAAGGAGAAGGGGATCTCTCAACCCTTTTTCCCTTCACACAAGATGTCTTCTTCCTTGTTTTTTGTCTCCTCTTCAAAACATGAAAATAAAAACTAAGTACTAAAAAAAATGCTATTGTTCGTAAGTTCACAAAATTAAATTCTAGAAATCATCCATCCCAAAATTCTGTTCACTTGGCATATATATGCCTCTCTAAAAGTTATGTCCCTTCAAGATATCCTTTCACAAAAGTTGTATTGTTTTGAGAAAAGGTGCATCACTTCATAAATTTTAACTCCTCATCCGTGCTGTGTGGCGCTCGCGACAAGACACGCCTCTGCTTGGCTGGCTTCGCTGGCTGTCGCGAGCTCTTCTTGCTTTGTCGCCCTCGCGACATGGCATGCTTCTTTCCATGCTTTCTTCCCTTTAACTCCTTTAATCTTTAAATCCTTCCCTTCTCCTATAAAACAAATAAAACAACTACACACACACAAAACACATAAAAGCAACAAAATATAGATAAAATACCAAAGTAATAAACACAATACTAAACTAAACCACACATTAACACACAATATTTATGAGCTTTTCAAGCTTATATCAATGCTTGTGTTGCAGCAGTTTTTAATGAAGCAGGTCAAGATGAAGTAATTATGAAGGATAAAATTAGTAGAGAGGAAGAGCAAGCTAATACAATGCTAGAAAGCTTAAATAGAAATGATGCATCTTTATCACCTTCGATAGTAAGTCCTCCTATGGTAGAGTTGAAAGAGTTACCTAGTGATTTGAGGTATACATTTCTTGGTTTAAATCATACTTTACCTATCAATGTATCTAGTAAACTTACTAGTAATCAAGAATCTTTGCTAGTAAAGGTGTTTAGAAAGAGAATAAAGAGCATAGGTTGGTAAATTTCAGATTTAAAAGGAATTAGTCCTAACATTATCATACATAGGATTAATATGATAGATGATTGTCAACCTAAAGCGGATAGGCAAAGGAGACTTAACTCGAATATGATGAAGGTAGTTAAAAACGAAGTCATTAAGTTGCTAGATGCTAGGATTATCTATCCAATTTTGGATAGTGCTTGGGTGAGCCCGATACATTGTGTACCTAAGAAAGGAGACCTGACTATAGTGAGAAATGAGAGTGGGGAATTGATTCCTACTAGAACCACCACGAGATGGAGGGTTTGTATTGACTATAGGAAATTAAATTTAGCCACTAGGAAGGATCACTTCCCTTTACCCTTCATTGATCAAATGTTGGAAAGGGTAGCTGGGCATTCTCATTATTATTTTTTGGATGGGTATTATGGGTATTTTGAAATTTTTATATACCCTAGTGACCATGAAAAGACTACCTTTACTTATCTGTATGGAACTTTTGCTTATAGACGTATGCCTTTTGGGTTATGTAATGCACCTGCAACCTTTCAAAGGTGCATGACCTCTATCTTTGGGGATATGATTGAGAGCATCATGGAAGTTTTCATGGATGATTTTTCTATCTTTGGAGTCTCATTTGAGATGTGTTTAAATAATTTAGATAGAGTGTTGGCTAGGTGTGAGGAGACTAACCTATTGCTTAATTAGGAAAAGTGTCAGTTCATGGTTGAAGAGGGTATAGTCCTTGGCCATAAAATTTCTGGTAGAGGCATTGAAGTGGATAGAGCAAAGATTGAATTAATAGAGAAATTACCACTACCGATTACACTTAAGGGCATTAGATCATTCTTAGGTCATGCTGGTTTCTATAGATGATTCATTATGTATTTTTCACTAATAGCTAAACCATTAACTAATTTATTGGTTAAGGAAGTGCCATTTGAATTTTCTGATGAATGTATGCATGCTTTTAATTCATTGAAGGAAGCCCTTACAAGTGCACCTATAATCACTTCTCCTAATTAGGAGCTACCTTTTGAGATTATGTGTGATTTAACAGTAGGTTGTGTGTTGGGTCAAAGAATTGGTAAGCATTTGCATGTGATTTATTATGCCATTCATACTTTATAACCGCCTCAAGTGAATTATACCACCACTGAAAAAGAGATGTTGGTTGTTGTTTATGCATGTGATAAGTTTAGGTCTTATTTGTTAGGATCTAAGTTCATAATCTATACGGATCATGTGGCTTTAAGATATTTGTTTGCTAAAAAACATGCTAAACCTAGGTGATTCATTGGGTTCTTCTATTGCAAGAATTTGATCTAGAAATTAAAGATAAGAAAGGCTCTAAAAATCTAGTAGCCGATCACTTATCTAGATTAGAAAATGTTAAAGGATCAATTGAGGATAGCAATGAAATTAATGAGTCCTTTCCAGACAAGTCTCTTATGTCAATAAATATTGAGCATGTACCATGGTTTGTAGATTTTGCTAACTTTCTTGCTGCAAGCATTATACCTTATGGATTGACATGGCAACAGAAAAATAAGTTTTTTAGTGATGTTAGAAACTATCTGTGGGAAGAACCCTTTTGTTTAGAATCAGTGGGGATGGAGTCATAAGACGATGTGTGAGTGAGGAAGAGACTATGAATATTTTAACTCATTGTCATTCATCATTGTATTCAAGGCATAACGGTGGGGTAAAAACTGCCTCTAGAGTGCTTGAGTGTGGTTTTTATTGGCCTACCCTATTTTAGGATGCTAGGACATTTGTAGCTAAGTGTGATAAGTGTCCATGGCAGGTAATATAGGGAAGCAAGATGAGATGCCTTTGAATAATATTTTGAAGTTGAAATTTTTGATGTGTGGGTAATAGACTTTATGGGTTCATTTCCTATATCTTTTGGAAATATTATATATTAGTTGGGGTAGATTATGTCTCAAAATGGGTTGAAGCTAAAGCTTTACCAACCAATGATTCAAAGGTGGTGATTAAATTCTTAAAGAAACTCTTTTCACGGTTTGGAGTACCACGGGCTATCATGAGTAATAGAGGTACGAATTTTATTAATCAATCTTTTGCATCATTATTGCATAAATATGGTGTACATCATAGAGTAGCTACTCCATATCACCCACAAACCAGTGGTCAAGTAGAGGTGTCCAATAGAGAACTTAAATGGATATTGGAAAAAATTGTTTCTAACTCTAGGAAGGATTGGGCACATAAGCTTGATGATGCATTATGGGCATATAGGACTGCTTCAAAACACCAATTGGAATGACACCATATAGGTTAGTGTATGGGAAAGCATGCCATCTTCTTGTTGAGTTAGAACATAAGGCATATTGTGCAATCAAGACTTTGAATTATTGATATGGAAGATGCCAGCTTAAAAAGATGTTTCCAATTAAATCAACTTGATGAATTGCATCTTCTTGTCTATGAAAATGCACGTTTATATAAGGAAAGGTCTAAGAAATGGCATGATGCTCACATTAAGTATAAGACCTTTAAGATTAGAGATAAGGTTCTACTTTTTAACTCTCGATTAAAATTATTTCCTGGAAAATTAAGATCTAGATGGAGTGGACCTTTCGAAGTAACTTAAGTTTTCGATCATGGATATTTAAAACTTAAAAACAATAAAGGAGACTTGTTTAAAGCTAATGGTCACCAATGTAAGATATATTCTGATGGAGCATTACAGAGCATAGCGTTATCTTTTATCTCTTTGAGATTGGCTTAGTGGTTATTCATATTTTTAATTTCTACTATTTTTATGTGGATGTTTTTACTTTTCTTTGTTCATTTATTAATGCTTACACGGTTTTTATTTTTATTTTACAGGATATTTTGTATGATTTATTTTTATTTTCTATAATTAAGTATTTCTATTAAAAAAAAGTTAAAACATGAATTGTCTTCCTTGTAATATGCACGACATGGATGTGAAGAATGGATTGTAAGGTACTATCGCGAGTGTGACATCATCGCCCTCGTGACTACTGCATTGGGAGATTAGGCATTTGGTTACTGTCGCGAGCGTGACATGCATCACGAGCTAGGTAGGTTTGGATCACCGTGTCCTGTCACGAGCACGACATAGTCACGAGGTCACGACAGGACACAAAATTTGTAATCCTGTGTTTTTTGGCTGCCTTTTCATCTCCCTTATAAATACTAAAACCCTACCCTAACCTTTCATCTTCTCAATTTAGTTGCTCTTCACGTTGTCTAGTATTTTTTTTCCTCTCTAGTATTTTTTTTCTTTTCGTTTCTTCTTTTCTTCCTTACTTGGTTTTTTGGTAGAGTTTTCTTTGGTTTGGCTGTTGTTTTTCTTCCTTCTTTCTTTGATTTTGTTATTTTAGTTCCTTTTTCACAAGAAGATCATCATGGTTCGCACAAAATCGGTGAGACGCAAGGATAAATAACCCGTAAAAGGGTCAAGTTCGCCACTGCCAGTTGTTGATTACCTTCAAGATAGGTTTGAGTGTCCTTTTCCTATTTTCACTGAGGAAGAAGGTAAAAAATTTCAATTTTTCAACATAAAAACTTATGTGGGTATGTTTCACTTAGATACTACTTTGCTTAAGGATCTAGGGCTTATTGCACAATTTGATAAATATTTCAAATATATGAAGTGGGGAAAATTTACTAGTCTGACTTTGCCTGTTAAGAAGGATTGGGCGGTTGAATTTTTCATTATCTTGGCTTATGTGGACAGTAAAAAGACTCATTTAAAATTTAGACATCAGGGAGCTGAATTTGTTTTTGGATTTGATGAAATGCATGCATGGTTTGGTTTTCCTTTGAATGGAAAACGTTTTAATGCTAATGTGTTTGATCACAAGCCTGTTTAGACTACACTAACTGGCTTAGATGAGTTCAACAACAAAAATGCACCCAATAGACTTATCAAGGATAATGCTCTGTTTTTATTTCATAAATATCTTTGTCATGCATTGTTTGGACAAGTCGAAATCACCAAAGTTCAAACTAAAGATTTATTTGTGCTTGATTTGATGCTATCACGTAAAACACCTTATTCTATAGATTTTATCTTTGATGGTTTATATCATGCATCAATTGGTAGGACAAAAACGGTAGGCATGTGTCACATGGTTACTGAAATTATTCTAGGGTGTTTAGGTAATTTGGATAATTTTGTTGTGGATGAAAATGAGCCTGGTGCTTTATTGGATGTCCGTTTTTTGCGCAATTCTCATGTATTAGATAGAGTCGCTTGGCCTCTGCAGTTTATCTCATGTTTTGCGCAGGATGTTGTTCCTCGTCATGCCAAGGGCAAAGGTAAAGCTCCTGAATCTTCCACTGCTGCATCATTTGGTGATTTGAATGGCAATGATGATGAAGATGTTGCTGGTAATACAAGTGCTAGTGTTAGACAAAGTGATAGTGCTAGACAAAGTGATGGTGATGGGCAAGGTAATATTGCTAGCTTGCAGCATGTTCTGTCCCGTTTAGATTGAATTAAAGCTGCAAATCAAAGTATGGCGGTATGTATGGATTCACTAGAGACCATTGTGCAACAAATGCATAAGAGCCACAAGAGTTTAAGCCACAAGTTGCTATCTTTCTTCCGCCATCAGAACGTTCAATTCACTCCTTCATCATCGGGGTCCCTAAGTGGACCAGCTGAGTAACCATTCATTTCTCTTCTATTTTTATTTTATTTTTAGTTTTTCTAGTGTTTTTGTTTGTATGTGTATTTATTTGATTTTGGAGCGCTTTGTAGTTGATGACCGTTTGGTAATGTAACATGAAACAACTTCATTGACATAAGATTTTTGGTCTAGTTAGCAAAAATTCTTGAGGAATATTAGTGTTTATTTTGCTTTGACATCTCTATGTGCATAGTGAGGTTTATGATTTGGCAAAACATTTTAGTATAGGTAGTTTTTAAGTTGTTTATCTTTTCACATGAAATATGATTATATTGGCGAATCATTGCTTAGAGTAATTTGACCTATAGCTAAGTGAAATTTTGAAGCCTTTTACATTATTATCTTTCTTTGTATGAGAGCCTTGATATGCCATATACTCTAGAACTTATTTTTGGTAAATTTCGAGATTACATTTAGTGTGAGTTGTGCATGAGAAATGAAAAGGGTATTAGGAATATAGCCAATTTAACTTGCTTAAATAGACCACTCTTTTTGACCTTAGGTAGCCAATTTTGAGCTTAAACCAATTTTTTGTTATTCCAACACATAAGTAGCCTTAAATCCAATTTTTTTTAATAATAAGTTTTTCTTTTGGCACCCTTATAAGTAGAGGATTAGGATTATTGTGCCATTGGAGACAATTTTTTGAGTATTAGCATGACAAATAGTTAGCTCCCTTTATTTTTTTTATATGCCCAATGTTAAAACAAAAGCTAGTAGAAAAAAAAAAGAAGAAAATTTTTCAAAAAGAAGAAAAAAAAAAGAAAAAGGAAAAAATTGAATAAGTGATTCAAAGAAAAGAAAACTAGCACATTGTTTGGACACTAATAAGGGAGTTATAATAGTAAGTTAAAACTTCATGATCATGCTATGTTGTTACTTTAAGTCTCTTATGGTATAGTGATCACTTTTTCTTTATACATTATGAGCTATTTAACCAAATTTATCCTACATTTACCTAAGCCAAGTTACAACCTTGAATAAGACCCTTTGATTTCATGCATTTGACTTATGCTAGTAGTGAAGATATTTATTCATTTACAAGCTTATGGTATGTAATGGCATGTTAAAGGAAAAAGTGAAACACAACCCCTAAATACTTGAGTGAAGAAATAATAAAGTGTTTGAGTGAAAGTTACTTTAGGCAATGATTTGTACGAAATAATCTATGTATGTGTTAAGATATTTAATTTCTCGAGTGCTTATATTCTTGTGCTTTGAAATTTCTTAAATCTCCAAATGTGCATGGGTGTTGAGTTGAATAGACAAGGATATTGCTTGAGAATTTGCAACTTGAGACTAAGATACATAGAGATGAAGTTGTAACATGATTTTCCAAGTGGTCATAAGTTATGAATGCAAGCTCCATTATTATGTTAATGTTTTGTATGTGTTGTTTTGTGTCATTTTCTTGCATTTTGAGTTTTACTTGAGGACAAGCAAAAGTTTAAGTCTAGGGAATTGATATGAGCTTAAAAACTCATAAATATTGTATTTTCATGTGTAGTTTTGTTGAGTATTGTGTTTATTATTTTGGGATTTTATCTATATTTTGTTGCTTTTATGTGTTTTGTGTGCTCGTGGATGTTTTACTTGTTTTGTAGGAGAAAGGAAATAGTTTCGGGTTTAAAGGATAACAATTGGAGAAGAAGGTGAAGAATTAGGGCTACAAGGCCCTTGACAATTCATGGAGGTCGCGACAGCCAGCGGAGAAAGCCAAGCTAGTAAAAGAGAGAAAATAGCAAGCCGAGTTGGGTGTGTCTTGTCGCGAGCATGACACATGTTACGAGCATGACATGAGGCAGTTGAGGAAGTTAGATATGAAGAGTTACACTTTTTCATCAACATTGGCAATTTTGGTAAAGAGTCATTTTAAAGGGACATCTCTTTTAGAGATGTATATATATCATGTTGAACAGATTTTTAAGGAGGATGATGACTTTCGGATTTTGACTTGTAATTTTGAGAACAATAGTTTTCTTATTACTTTTGTTTAGTTTTCATGATTTAAAGAAGAAGACAAGCAAGGAAGAAGATACCTTGTGTGAAGGGGAAAGGGTTGAGAGATCCCCTTCTTCTATTTCTTGATTTTTATTTCTTCCTTGTAATCTTTAAATGGAAGTTGTTTTGGCATTTGATTTATATTAACAATTAACTATTTCCATTTACATAATTGATCTTTGAATGTAGAATTTGCTATTGAAATTTTATTAGTATCATTATAGGTTAAGAAAAACGACCTTAAATGGCAATTCCTTTTTCAAAAATCTTCATAATGGTTATAAATAAGAGAGTTAGCGAAAGCAACAATTTATTGATAGTTAATAGGAGATTCATTATCAAAGCATAGTTTGAGAGATCACATGTGGAGATAATTGCTATAGGTTGGTGAGTAATCTTAAAATGTGTATTTAGAATCAACTAGTTCATTAACGAGAGTTAAGAATTAGAATTTTAATTGCATGTTTTAGGCATTCTAATTCATGTCGAAAGAGTAGATGAGAAATAAATTCCAACTTGGCTTACTAATAAGATTAAGACATATTAATTAAAATAATGGTATCAAGTGCATGATCATTAAATTTCATTATATATACTGTCCTTTTTTATTATATTTAACTAAGATTTAATTTGCTTACACAATAGAGTAGTTTAGAATTAATTTCCAATTTTGACGTCGCAAACAAGATTAAAATTGAGTAGTAATAGTGGGTAATTTCAATCAATATTCCTCGTGGGATTGATATCTGAAGTACTATAATCAGTACACTGTATACTCACGGTATTTAAGCTTCTAGAAAAAGCATAACATTACCTTAATTATTCAAAGATAATTAATTAATTGAAATAATCCTAGTGAATGCCAATTTTTCCTCTCTCATGGACCAAACTCCATTTAGCAATTTTAATACCCATTATCCACATTAATTTAACTTTAAATAAAAGCCCAAATTAATGCCCAATACTTTATTTTAATTATCTTAAGCCCAATGCTTTGTGTGCGATCCTAGAGGTCTATTTAATTTTTACAATGAATTAATAAATAATCCAAAGGCTATATATATTCTCTAACAAGATATTATAGCATTCCAAATTAAATGAAAATGTAAATGGCATTTAGTGACCTAATGCAATTTTGCATAGTCCCTTACCCATAAATATCAGAATTAATATAAAGCATAGAACTAGTCATCCTTATATATATTAATTCCTTTTTTGATATTCCAGTGACACTGAACTCTCAGATAAATAATGATTACTCATTATTTCATCTTGGTATGGCCATACACTTCTCAGTTCACTGATCAAGTGGCCGGTGATATTTTCTCTCTATCGATAGGGGTAATCCCTTTACTTCCCTCATGCTCTCTAACATGAATTAGTGTATTCCCAATCATACCCATACTTGTCACCCTGTTACAAGTATGTTAGGTGTATGTCAAAGTAAACAGTAATTCATAAAGAGTTTCATAGAGATTTTAGATCTAAGAACTCCAATGCAAAGTTTGCAATTGAGAAACACTTATGACTTGTACCATGTAGTGTTCTCATGAGCCGATCGAATCCAGATACCTTGTTCTAAACATGTATCTATGATCTCTGATTGACACATGATCTGCAAGACAGAACTCAACTTATCAGAGAGAGCATACTAGTCTTAATTCATTGTTATTCCCATAACAATGACTGACTAGGGATATTTAATATAAAGTCCCAAATGTTTCAAGGTCTTACAACCATGTGCCTCACACATGATAACTTAAACTGAAACAACATTCTTGGATAGTTTTATCATTTGATATGCACAGGAATACAATAGATAAAACAAATGCCTTATTTATTAACTTGAGTTTTTTATAACAATGCATTAGGGCTAGGGCTTACACTAACATACTTCTATTATAAACAAATTCAATGAAAGGTAAACAATCTTCCCATGTTTTGAGATTTTCATCCACTATAGCATGAAGTAAAGTTTCCAAAGTTCTATTCACTACCTCTGTTCTACCATCTATCTGTGGGTGACAAGTAGTAGAAAAAACCAACTTTGTGCCCAACTTACCCATAAAACATGCCAAAAATGTGAAAGGAACTTTTTATCCCTGTTTGAAATAATGGTACATGGAACACCATGCAAATGCACAACTTTTCTAAACATTAGATCAGCAATATTAACAGCATCATAACATTTCTGACAAGCAAAAAAGTGAGAAATTTTTCTAAACCTATATACCAAAACAAAAATTTTACCACTACCACACTTAGTTCTAGGCAATCTAAGCATAAAATCCATAGAAACATCAGTCCAAGGAGAACTAGGTACAGGTAAAGGCATATAAAAATTATGGGGCATAGTTTTAGACTTAGCTTGCCTACATGTAACACATGAATTACATACTTTTTCAACATCCCTATGTATATAAGGCCAATAAAAATGCACATTCAACATTTCATAAGTCTTATGCACCCCAAAAATATCCCATCGATCCCCCACAATGAGACTCTAATACAAGCAAATCACACATAGAACATTTAGCCAAACAAAGCTTGATGCCTTTAAATAAAAACCCATCATGCCTATAAAATATATCAAAAGCTTGATGTTCACTTGCTGCATACACATTACCAAAATAAAGATCTCCAACATATAGTTTTTTAACATTCTCAACCAAGAAACTTAAAACAAACTATAGAAATTAAAAAATATCTCATTGATAATGCATCAGCAACAATATTATCTTTTCTATGCTTTTTTTGAATAATATAGGTAAACTATTCAATAAATTCAACCCATTTAGCATGCCTTTTATTCAATTTACCTTGTTCCTTCAAATGTTTGAAGGACTCATAATCAGTATGAATGACAAACTCCTTAGGAAGAAGGTAATGTTGCCACACATCCAAGGCTCTTACTAAGCCATATAGCTCCTTGTATAGGTTGAATAGTTGAGTTGGGCTTCATTAACTTCTCACTAAAGTGGCCAATTGGTTTCTTCTCTTGCATCAACACCGCCCCAATACCTACACCAGAAGCATCACATTTTATTTAAAATGTCTTATCAAAGTTAGGAAAAGATAAAATAGAAGTAGAACACAACTTCCCTTTTAAAGTATCAAATGCCTTTTGTTATACTTCTCCCTACTTGAATCCAACATCCTTCTTGATGATTTCTGTAAGTGGTGCAGCAATGGACAAAAAAACTTGCACAAAATGCCTATAAAAACTTGCTAATCCATGGAATCTCCTTACATCAGAAATAGTTTTAGGCATGGGCCATTCTTGAATTGCCTTCACTTTTTCTTCATCCACTTTAATTTCCCTGTGCACTCACCACAAAACCAAGAAACACAAGTCTATCTATGCAAAATGTGCATTTATTAAGCTTAGCATACAACTTTTCAAATCTCAAAACTTGTAAAACTAACCTAACATGCTCAATAAGTTCTTCATAAGACTTGCTATAAATTAATATATCATCAAAGTACACAACAACAAACTTCCCTAAATATGCATGCAATACATGGTTCATAAGCCTCAAAAAAGTGCCAAGGGCATTAGATAGCCCAAATGGCATAACGAACCACTTATACAAATCATATTTAGTTTTGAAAGCTATTTTCCACTCATCACTAGGTTTCATTCTAATTTGATGGTATATGCTCATTAAATCAATTTTAGTAAAATATATAGCACCACATAATTCATCGAACATATCATTTAGCCTAGGAATGGGGTGTCTATACTTTATAGTGATTATATTGACTGCATGGCAATCAACACACATCCTCCATGTTCTATCCTACTTAGGCACCAAAAGAACTAGCATTGAGCATGGACAAATGCTTTCCCTCACCAATCCCTTTTCAATGAGTTTTTCAACTTGCCATCGCATCTCCTTAGTTTCCATAGGATTGCTACTATAGGCTAGTCTATTGGGAATGGTAGATCCTGGTATAAAGTCAATTTGATGTTATATCCCTCTCAAAAGGTGGTAATCCATCTGGCATCTCTTCAGGAAATATATCAGAATACTCCTGCAATATAAAAACAAAACTAAGAGGCAAAGAATCAAGATAAAGGTCGGTGTTAGAAAATAAAGTTTCCTTGTAGATGACAAGGATTAATGGTTGTCCTAAAGCTAAAACACTCTTAACCTCTCTTGTTCTCACATAAAAATTCTATTATTGCCATCCCCTTTGCTTTTTTTCACTCACCAATGGGCCATTTATTTGTTTTGTTTCTTTTCTAGTCTCTTTTTCCCTTTTCTTTTCTTTTTCTCTTTCTCTCACCCTTTGGGCTGAAACCTCCCTCTCCTTTACTCCTTTGGTTGAAGCCTTTTTCTCTTTCTCAAACATTTTCAATTGTTCTTCATAAATCTCTTGAGGAGATAATAGAGCTAAAACAACATTTCTACCTTCATAAGAAAAAGAAAATCGGTTAATGTACCCATTATGAATATCTTTTCTATCAAATTGCCAAGGCCTCCCCAATAGCAAATGGCCTGCCTGCATAGGTACAACATCACATAAAACCTCATCCTTGTACCATCCAATTGAAAATGGCACTCTAACTTGGCATGTCACCTTAACTTCTCCACTATCATTTAACCATTGCAACTTATAAGTTCTAGGATGCTTTTCACATGCCAAGTTTAACTTCTTAACCATACTTGCGCTAGCTACATTCGTGCAACTCCCCCCATCAATAATGATTGTGCACACTCTCCTATAAACTAAACACTTAGTGTGAAATATGTTCTCTTTGTTCTAAGCTATCTTTTTTACCATTCAAGTTTAAAGCTCTCATAGCAACTAAAGATGTCTCCGATTTCAACAACTAACAACTCCCTTTCACTATCACAATCACTACAATCTTCTAAATGAGGCATTTCATTATCACTATGTTTGGATTCAGAAGTAATTTCCCAATCATCCCTAGCTATTATTACCCTCCTATTAGGACGTTCACATGCTATATACCCTTTATCTAAACATTTAAAACATCTAATTTATCTACTAGGGGTAGGAGTACTAGAGTTACCTTTAACACCCTTATTTGGAATTTGGGGTACCTTTTCTTCTTTTGGTGTCGAATCTGCCGTATAGGGTTTAGGTACCCTAAAGTCCTTCTTTTCCTCCTTTTTGGTCTATTTAGATGCCAAAGAGTGGTTTGAGATATTGTTGGTCTTATGGATGCCTCTACTCTTCTTTTGCTTTTCAATCTTCATTGCCATGTGCAACATTTCTTCCATAGGGTCATATTTGTATAATTCAAGGGCATCAGTAATATCATTGTTTAGCCCACTTAGTAATCGAGTCATAGTGACCTCCTCATGCTCTTCAATGTTTACTCTCACCATGCACATTTCCATTTCCTTATAGTACTCCTCCACTAATTTTGCCCCCTGCACAAGCCTATGCAAGTTTTGATATAATTCTCTATAATAGTGTGAAGGAACAAACCTTTTTCTCATGGCTTTATTTATATCTTTCGAATTATTAATGGGATGCCTTCCCACCTTTCATCTACTCAAATTGGGTTGCTCCCACCAAAACAATGCATAATTAGTGAACTCCACAGATGCAAGCTTCACCTTTTTTTCTTCTGAATATCTGTTGCATTCAAAGATCATCTCCACCTTTCTCTCCTACTCCAAGTACTCTTCTGCACTATTTTGGCCTTTGAAATGAGGAATCTTTAGTTTGATGTTGCCTAAGTTCCCATTTATCATTGCGCTAGCCTTCTCTCTATCTTCATCATCATAATCATGCACTGCATGTTGTTTAACAATTTAGTTTCTCCTTGCTATCCTTTTAGGTACATTAGATGTACTTCCTTTATACCTCTCTTCTATCCCATCTATCCTAAGGTTCAGCTTTCGAATCTCCCTAATGAGTGCTTGATATAACATCTTGTTATCGAATACATTTATATCATCCTCTTGGGATATTGCTTTCCCTTTAAATTCTTCAGTCATGGTGTATTGCCTATAAGAAAATGTTAGATAAAAACCTCACAAGCACTCCCTCATGTGTTTTACACTCAAAGAATGTCACTCCTCTCGTGTTTCACACAATTAAGGATTTTACCCTCTTAATGTCCTCACACTCTCTTGCCTTTTTTTCTCTCAAACTTGCAACTTTAAAATTGCACTTCAGAAAATAAATCACAAATCAAAAACTTGAACATGTTTTAGAAAACAAGGAAATAATAACTAACAGCAAAAAAGATAGCTCAAAACTAGAAAAAAAAGACACTAAAATACTATAGAGGTGATATATGGCCAAAAGTGGCGTATCACTTGATGATAAGAAAATTAGAGTATTGGACAAACAAATATACTCTAACAATGTAATTGGAACAAAAGCTAGCTTAAAACAAAGAAATAAGCAACAAGAATCAAGAAAAATGACAATATGGATAAAATGAATTAATTTAATTCACTACAAATTAAACCAAATATAAAACCTAAATATGCTACCCAACAAAGAAAAGAAATTGACAAGATACCAATTTAAACTAAATAAAGTAGAAAACATGCAAAACAAAACATTTTAGAGCCCATTTGTTCACTATGCCGAATGATGTAACAAGGAAAATAACTTAAGCCTAATAACATCCATAAACTCATTTGGTATTTGCATTGTATCACTAATCTCTAAAAAAATATCCAAATGCTGAGCTGGATCCTCTAGCTCTAATCCTGAAAGTTGATTCTTTTTTACCATGGTAATAGTAGCGGGTTTTAGGTCAAAGTGTTGATTATGAGGTATCCTAATGATCCTATGCTCCTCATTCCATCTAGGGGTAGCATAATCTCTAATGGTTTTAGGCCTAAACCCATTCCCTTGAGCTTGGTTATTCATGTCTATAGGTGGTAGATCATCTATAGGTGGGTCATAAACATTATTAAGGTTATTATACTCCTAATCTTCCAGATTAATGTTGATTTGCCTTGATCTCTTGATCCTATGAAATGTCCTCTCAATTTCAAGGTTAATAGGCAAAACTGGATTGGCTCTTACCATAAACTTCCAACACCTAAAAAGAATAAAATAACAAGTTAAATAAAAGAATAAGAATAAAAAGAAAAGAAGAAAACATAAAAAAATTCACTTTAAAATCTAAAAAAAATAAACAAATGCAAAATTCCCCCAACAACGGTGCCAAAAAGTTGATCGGTGTCTAGCAAGTGTAATAGATTGGCTAGTAATATAGAAAAATATAATTATGACTCCAAATATCGAACCCAAGGAAAATTGTGTAAATATTAAAGAATTCAGATTTTAGAATGAAAACTGTGTGTAAAAAGTGAAAGAAATCATAAGTTTTATAATGATGAATAATTAACTAAATTAAAAAAAAAACTTAAATAACTAAAGTAATGAAATTAATGCAAGTAAATAGAAACTTAAGTAAATAAACCTAGACTTAAACAAATCAAGTAATAAAAGTTGGTAAAAATTAATAATAGAGACAACTTCTGCTAAAGGACTATCTATCTCAACTAATATTTCAATGATTCAGTTAAAAAGAACATAAGTGATTATCAAAAAACCAGTTAAATAAAGCCAAATAGCTTAATCAAACTATCATTCTAAGTATTAACCTTCTTATTGGGAATATTTTAATTCCTAGCATAAAATTCTGGTTTTAAACTCCGAGACATCTATTAAACTCTTTTTCAAGTAAACTTAACTTTAATATGTTCTTAGTTCAACTTTTCTTAGTTTAAATCCACTCTTACCAACACACAATTATCTCAAATTTAGAAAATAGTTATGCATCAATACTAATGACTTAACCTAAGAACATACATATCATTGATTATAATTGAAATCAATTGGTAGCCATTTATCAAATAAGCTACTAATCAACTCAATAACAATTAGAGATAAGAATTTGCTCAAAACTAAGAAATAATCAAACTTTTATTGAATTAAAGCATAAACTAAGTCATTACAATAAAAGTTTAAGGATTCAAGTATCATTTAGTAAAAGTAAAGAAACTACTCACACTTCATCTTAAAAACTAATAAAATAAATAAAAATGATACAAACATATAGAACCAAGAAGCTCTCTTGAGAATTCTACAGAAAACCAAAACATAGCTTCAAAAACTCTAAGCCTTTATCTCCTGAAAACTAAAAAAAAGCATAAAGCTAAAAAAATTCGTAATAATTGCTAGCCTCTTGTTCTAGTACCTTAAACAAGCTTTTAAAACCTCTAAAGAAGAAGTTTTGAGGTCTTAATACTTCCTAAATGAGAGAGGAATTGAGTTTTAATGAAATAGGAAATCTTTAATCAATAGAGTTCTTAAAATACTCATGTGAGTAGTTTATAGCTCCGGTGAGTGGTTTTTACTACCCAGAATAGTGCTTTTTAGCTTGGGTGAGTGGTTTTAGCACTCAAGAGAGTGAAATGTAGCTCAGGTGAGTAATTTTTTTAACTCTCTCAAGTATTCCTCCTCTGTACTCCATATGATTTTCTTGCCTACTATTATAAAATTACACAATTGCCTAAATCTTCTCTTATCTTTAATTAAGTTCTCCTTTTCTTTAATTTAGCCATTAAAAATGTCAAAACTTGCAATTAAACCTACAAACACAAGAATTAAATAATTAATAATGAAATCAACCAAATTAACACCAAATTAAACAACTCGAACACATAAAAATATGCTAAAATTTAATATAATTCACAATTATTAAACACACTCACCCAAGTGACTAACCACTCTTCTAAGTAATGTTTCCACTCACCCAAGTGCCTATCCACTCTCTTGACTAAATTTTCACTCTCCCAAGTATATTGTCACTCTCTTGAGTTATTTAAGGCCACTCTTGAGAATTTGATGCCTCATAATTGGCCTTCAAATCAGCTTTGTTTCCAGCAACTAAGCACTCATTCGAGTGCTACATGTCACTTACCCAAACTCTCCCACCACTCACCCAAAATTTCACTCTCTCATCCATAGCTCACCCAAGGCATCTAATTTCAAGTCAATTGTTTTCATCTTTTCTTATTTTATTTCATGTAAGCAGGTGCCTACTATTACTTTAATTTTTGAATTATCATGTTAGGTTTCTTATTTTTATTAGAAATTGGATTTTATTCTTAAACATTAGGGTTGGTTAGAGTTTTCATTTAAGCTTAATTTATTATTTCTTTTGCATTTTTTTCATTTAGTTTGTTGAGTATATGCATTTGAAGCTTATATTCTTTGTTGGCCTAATTTGGAGTTTAAATTGCTTACATTTAGCTTTGCTAAGTTATGCAAATAAGGTGTTGGACAAAATGCCTCAATGACTAAATCTATATTTTTGCTAAAATTTCATACTTTAAATCACGTTTAATCTCACTCAATTCACACACTCCCTCACCCATGACACTCGCATTAAGCTATAGTCTTTCTTCAATTTCCATCCTCATTCTTATCAAATAAGTACATTTTGCATTGCTCAATTCTTAAATTGACATACTTAGCTTACTTGGTTTGAATTGGATTTAGAGTGTGATGTTCTTATACATAGGATTGTTTAAAGCTTTTTTTAGTTTAATTTTGTTACACATGCATGCACAATGCACTTCACTTACTTGTTGTGTGAGAATGTTGATAAATTTCAATTGGTGGCCTAACATTGGTTGAGATTGTATTAAAATTGGCTTAATTATTTAATGCTTCAGATATACTTGATCAATAACCAATTTGACATCTTTTTCCTCTTTTTATTAAGCCAAACCATCACCAAGTACACTTAGGTTTGAGATGCTTTCACTCATTTCATACACAATTGATGACATGTTGCTTTTATGCATACCATAAATATTAAGCCTTGTTGTCTGCACTATCTTAGTTTTAGAGGCATGTTTGAATTGCTCACTTAATTGTATTGATCTTATATCTCCTTTTAGCTTGATTGTGGTTCTTTGCTTATGCTAGTATTGCCTTGAGTCAAGTGTGCTATTGCTATAGTATCCATTTCTCTAGAGCACTTACTTGTTCATCAAAATTTATGCAGTAAGCTGATACTTTTGCAACTTTGCTGAGGACAACAAGATTTTAAAGAGAGGGATAGAGCATAGCTAAATTTGGTTTTGAACTCAAAAATTTAATAAGGTTCTTTCATCTTGCTCTTTAGTTGTCTTAGTTTAGTTTGGTTTGTAGTTTACATGATAGTGATATAGTTAATTCAAATATCATATATTGTACATTTAGCTTAGTTCATCCTAGTTTATTCTTAAAAATGAACTAGTTGAACTTGAACTCATAATGTACAATAAGTTAAAATTCTTATTTAGCATTAAGATAAGAATGTTGTTTAATGGAATTTTAGCTAGTTTAGTTTCCACTTTTTGAGCATTAAAAGACTAGTCTTGAAATAGAAGAAAAATGAGTGCATTAAAATAATTGAGTAAGGAATTTTAGATCACTATGACCTTCCTCATCACCCCTTTAAAAATAGAAATAACTTAAACAACTTAGAAATTGATCTAGGTAAATTTTTCTTGTTGAGCTATATGAAGTTTGTTTTTCTACCTTTTTGATACATTTGACCTTTGTTAGCCTTTTTAAGCCTAATGAGGCATGCTTAATGCATGCCATGTTTATTTTTCTTGTTACACTTATTTATTTTACCGTATAGCCATAAAAACCTTTTATCCTCCCTTCTAGAATTGGCCACTCTAGGATTGGATAGATTAATTTTTGTTAGGTATCTTAAAGGGTGTAGTTAGAAAAGAATTTTGGCATTATTGTTGAGGGCTTATTGATGATGTCAAGTAATAAGTGAGAATTTACTTTGTAACTACCCATGTTGTCATTGATTGCCTGTTAGTGTAAGCCCTAGCCCCAATGCATTGTAATAAAATACTTTAATTAATAAAATGAGGCAATTGTTTTATCTATTGTATTCCTGTGCATGTCAATTGATAAAACTATCCAAGAATGTCATTTCGGTTTAAGTTATCATGTGTGAGGCATATGGTTGTAAGACCTTGAAACAAATGAAACTTCATTCTAAACATCCCTAGTCAGTCATTGTTATGGGAATAACAATGAATTAAGACTAGTATGCTCTCTCTGATATTATGAGTTATGTCTTACGGATCATTAGGACAAGAGTGTCAATCAAAGATTATAGATGCATGTTAAAGAACATGGTATCTGGATACGATCCGCTCATGAGAACACTACATGATACAAGTCATAAGTGTTTCTCATATGCAAGTTTTGTATCGGAGTTCTTAGACCTGAAATCTCTATGAAACTCTTTATGAATTACTGTGTACTTTGACATACACCTAACGTACTCGTAACAGAGTGACAAGTACGAGTATGATTGGGTATGCATTGATTCATGTTAGAGAGCATGAGAGAAGTGAAGGGATTACCCCTCTCATTAAGAGAGAAAATATCATCGGCCACTTGATCAGTGAACTGAGAAGTGTATGGCCATACCGAGATGAAATAATGAGTAATCATTATTTATCTGAGAGTTCAATGTCACTGGAATATCAAGAAAGGAATTAATATATATAAGGATGACTAGTTCCATGCCTTATATTAATTCTGATATTTATGGGTAAGGGACTATGCAAAATTGCATTAGGTCACTAAATGCCATATGCATTTTCATTTAATTTGGAATGCTATAATATCTTGCTAGAGAATATATATAGCCTTTGAATTAATTTATTAATTCATTGCCAACATTAAATGGACCTATAGGATCGCACACAAAGCATTGGGCTTAAAATATTTAAATTAAGTATTGGACATTAATTTGGGCTTTTAATTAAAGTCAAATTAATGTGTGTAATGGGTTATTAGATTGCTATTGGACCTTGGCCCATGAGAGAGAGAAATTCAGCCCATAAGGTTTAATTTCAATTAATTAAATGTCATGTATTAATTTAATTAATTGAGTATTAAAGCCTAAAGACATATTTATCTAATTAAATCATCTAAATGAAATTTGATGTGGCCGAAATTCCTAGAGAAATAACAAGGAATTTCGGCACATGTATAGTTTTATTTAAGTGGTTTATTAGATTTAAATGACATATCTTTTATCCTAAATTAAGTGATATTATTTGATTAAATGTCTTTTGTTTTTATCTTGGATAAATTAAAAGAGTTTTTATCAATAAATATTACTTATTTTAATTAAGTGATAAAGGCAAATTTTAATTATCTTTAGCTAATATTAATTATCTAAAGGTAGTATATTTGAGATTAATCACTTAAAAGGAAAAGAGATATATATTTTTTGTGGGAAAAACGTGAAACCCTAGTGTATTTTTCTCTATGTTTTGCGTGAACTCTCTCTCTCTCTCTAAAAGAATTTATTTTAGCCAATTTTCACAAGGAGAAAGGATAGTTCCTCATTCTCTTGTGATCTTGGGTAGTAATAGCAACCTAAGAGAAGTACAAAATCAAATTTTGTAGCTTCAAACCATTGCCTTTACACAATACCGAAAAAGAGAGCTAGCAATCTCGATTTTAAGCCGTCGGTGCAATTGTGTGTGTGAGAATAGAGGGAGTGGCGTAAAAGGCTGTTCCTTGGCATTGGTGATCGAGATCTAAGGCAGATAAAGTCATCTTAGTTGCTAGGCATCACAAAATTCAATTTTCAAAAGGCATCATAAGTTGTAAGTTCTACAACCCTAAAATTGCATGTTTTGTTTCTTGCTATGGAATTGTATGGTATGTATGATAAATTTTTTTTGTTTTTCCGCTATGCTATCATCACATTCATACCAGGTCATATTCCATCATTGCCACCAATAAAGCTAGTTTATAAAAAACAAGAAAAAGAATGAAAGAATGAAAAATGGTGGAATTAAGTAATGTAATAGGGATATGAGTATTATTTTCTCTTAGATGTGCTTAATGTGTATGGGATTGAGTGAAAAAGTATAGTAACGAGGTATGTACTGAGTAGTTTGAAATTATGAAGTTTGGTCTATTAAAGTATAGAGTGGCTATTCTTTTTTATTATCTATTGCCTATTCTTTTATAACCAGTACCTTAACCCCATTACAACCATTAAAGATCTAAGTGATTCTTAGTTTTGAAATGCATACTTTTTAGTTAAAGTTTGATTATTTTGAGGAGTTGGTTTGTTAAAATTTGCTCGGGGTGAGTAAAGACTAAGTGTGGGATATTTGATAATTATGAATTATATTATACTTTTAATGTATTTTATATATTTAAATTAGTCAATTTAGTATTAATTTGGTTGATTTTATTAATGTCTAATTATATAATTTGTGTGTTTATAGGTTTAATTGCAATTTTTGGTATTTTTAAGGGTTAAATTGAAGAAAATGAGGACTTAATTGAAGAAAGGAGAAGATTTGGGTTGATTTTGTAATTTGGTAATTTGAAGGGAAGGATTTCATGGAAAGTAGAGAAGAAGTATTTGGAAAAGTGCTAAAACCACTCACCTAAGTAAGTAAAAGCACTTTCCAAAGTTAAAAATCACTCACCCAAGCTCTTAGCCACTCACCCAAGTAAGAAAAACACTCACTTAAGCTAATAAACCACTCACCCAAGTTCCTTAAGGCCTCTATTGATTAAAGACTTCCTATTGCACTAAAACTCAATTCATATTTGGTTTAGAAAGTTTTAAAACATCAAAATTTCTTCTTTTTGTAGTATAATCGAACTATAAAAGCAAGACTCACCAGAACTAAAAAGTAGTTAGTTAGACTTATAGTAGGTTTAAAGTTACAAAATTTATTTGTTTTGTAGCTTTAGTTTTCTATAGTTAAATATATAGCAATTTTTAGTTTAGTTTTCTTATTTTCTTATTTTTCAATTCTTTTAAAAATTCAAGCTTTCTACTGTTGTTCTAATAAATCATCAAGAGCAAGTTTGAAGCTTCATGCATATTGTATATCTTTATTTTAGTTTTTCTTTCATTTTAAACATGTTTGGTAATTAATTCCTTACTTTTGCTGAAGGATACTTGAATCATTAATTTTTATTGTAATGACTTAGTTTGAACTTTGATTCAATGCAAGTTTGATTATTTCTTAGATCTTGAGCAAATTCTTATCTTTGGTTGTTATTGAGTTAATGATTGACTTATTTGATAAATGGTTAATGATTGATTTCAAATATGATATGTGATATGCATGTTCCTAGATTAATTCATTAGTATTGATGCATCATTATATTCTGAATTAGATTGTGTGTTAGTAAGAGTGTATTAAGACTAAAAAAAGTTAAACTAAGAATAGATTGAAGTTAAGTTTGCTTGAAAAAGAGTTTAATGGATGTTTAAGAGTTTAAAATAGGATCTTTATGCTAAGTATTGGATTATTCCTAATAAAAAAATTAATGCTTAGAATGATTATCTGAATAAGATATCCAAATTTATTTAACTAGTTTTTCCATAATCACTTGTGTTACTTTTGATTTGAGTCATTGCAATGAAAGTTGAGGTGGATAGTTCCTTTAGCAGAAGTATTTTAGTTATTGCTCTGTATTTAATTTATGTTAGTCTAGTTTTATGTTTATTTTTCTTTATTTTTAATTTAGTTTAGCTCATAATTTCAATTAAAAAACTTAGGAAATAATCTCAGACTAATTTAATTCAAACATAGATATTTTACTTTGCAATCCATGTTCCTTTAGGTATGATATTTAGGGTCTTAATTATATTTTCTTATATTACTAGCCAATCTAGTACACTTGTTAGATACCGATCAGATGGCTTACAAAAAGAGGAAGCAAAGTTAGAGCTCAAGCCTTTACCATCAAATTTGATATAAGCTTTTCTCTACTTAGACTCTCAATTTTCCATAATCACTTGTATTACTTTTGATTTGAGTCATTGCAATGGAAGTTAAGGTGGATGGTTCCTTTAGTAAAAGTGTTTTAGTTATTGCTCTGTGTTTAATTTATGTTAGTCTAGTTTTATTTTTATTTTTCTTTATTTTTAATTTAGTTTATCTCATACTTTCAATTAAAAAACTTAGGATATAATCTCAGACTAATTTAATTCAAACATAGATATTTTACTTTGCAATCCATGTTTCGTTATGTATGATATTTAAGGTCTTAATTATATTTCCTTATATTACTAGTCAATCTAGTACACTTGCTAAACACCGATCAGATGGCTTACAAAAAGAGGAAGCAAAGTTAGAGCTCAAGCCTTTACCATCAAATTTGATATATGATTTTCTCTACTTAGACTCTCAATTTCCCTCTATATTTAATTCATATTTGCCTAATGATTATGTGAATGCTCTATGTGAAGTTTTGGTTAAGCATAAGAATGTTATGGGTTATTCCATAAGTGATTTAAAAGGGATTAAGGTTAAAGAAATTTAAATCCCACTCTTAAAGAAGTGGTGAGGAAGGAAGTGATTAAGCTCTTAGATAATGGAATTATAGATTCTATTGGTGATAGTAAATAGGTAAGCCTCGTTTAAGTCATTCCTAATAAGATAGGCTTGACGATTGTTGAGAATGAGACTAATGATTTGATACCTACTAGAAATATCACGGGATGGTGTACGTATATTGATTATAGGAAGTTAAATAAAGCCACTAGGAGAGATCATTTTCCATTATCTTTTTTTTATTAAGTCTTAGAAAAGGCTAGTTAATTTTTTGCATTTTTGCTATCTAGATGGTTTAAACAGTTTTTATCACATACTTATTCATCCCGATGATCAAGGTAAAACCATATTTACATATCCCAATGGTATTTTTACCTTTAGGCGTATATCTTTTGGTTTGTGCAATACTCCCGCTACTTTTCAAAGATACATGTTTTCAATCTTTAGTGATTTAATTAATGAATGTGTTGAAGTTTTTAAGGATGATTTTAGTTTTTATGGATCTAACTTTGACCATTATTTATAGAATCTTTCCAAAGTTCTTGATAGGTGTATAAAGCATGGTTTGGTGCTTAATTGGGAGAAATGTCACTTCATGGCTCAATAGGGTATTGTTATTGATCATTCTATCTCAAGTAAAGGGATTAGAGTAAATAGAGCAAAGATTAAAGTGATAGCCAATTTTCCCTCTAAAGTGTTTAAAAGACATTAGGAGTTTTCCTGGCCATATGGGATTCTATAAGAGGTTTATTGAGGATTTCTCTATATAGCTAAGCCATTATGCAATTTAATTGCTAAGGATGCTAAGTTTGCATTTGATGAAGCTTGCCTTGATGCCTTTAAGACATTGAAAAGAGCTATAGTTTTAGCACCTATTTTGTAACCACCTAATTGGGATGAATAATTTGAGATTATGTGTGATGTAAGTAACTTTGTGATGGGGATAGTTTTAGGGCAAGGGAAGGAAGGTAAACCTTATGTTATTTACTATACAAGTTTTTAGATAAAGCTCAAATAAATTGTACAACTACAAAAAAAATGAGTTAATAGTTATTTTCTAAGCTTTGATAAGTTTACAGCTTATTTTATGGGGTAAAAGTTATAGTGTATTTGGATCATGCTACTCTCAAGTTACTTTTTACCAAAAAGGATGCAAAGCCAAGGCTTGTAAGGTGGATTTTGATGCTTTAAGAATTTGATTGGGAAATTAGAGATAAGAATCGAAGCGAGAATCTTATGGCGGATCACTTGTCAAGTTTGGATCAAGATGGATTGAAAATGCATGATGTTGGTGTGCCTATTAATGAGAGTTTTCATGGTGAACATCTTTTAAGTGTGGTGTCTAAAAAGATCCCTTAGTTTGTGAATATTGGCAATGATTTAGTAAGTGGTATACTTCTATATGGTTTGGATTATAATCAAAGAAATAAGTTTTTACATGATTGTTAAATTCTACTATTGGGAAGAGCCCTTGATTTACAAGAGATGTGCATATCATTTTATTAGAAGGTGTATTCCATAGATGAGGTTGAAGATGTTTTAAAGTATTGTCATTCCATAGAGGTTGGCTGTCACTTTGGTATTTCTAAAATAGCTTCAAAGGTACTTTAATCTAGTTTTTGGCGGCCTACTTTATTCAAGGATGTTAGAAATTATGTGCTTACATGTGATGGATGTCAAAGAATGGGTAGTATAATATGGAAGAATAAGATACATTTGAAAGGAGTTTTAGAGGTAGAGATCTTTGACATTTGGGATATGGATTTCATAGGTCTTTTACCTAATTCTTTAGGACATAAGTATATAGAGGTCATGGTAGACTATGTCTCTAAATGGATTGAAGAAGTGCTTACTCTCACTAATGATGCCAAAGTGGTTAGGAATATGCTTAAAAAGGTTATATTTACTAGGTTTGGTACTCCTAGATCTATTATTAATGATGCAGGTTCCCATTTTTACAGTAATGTGATTGATGTTTTATTGAATAAATATAGGGTGACACATAAGGTTGCTACTCCATATCATCCGCAAACTAATAGACAAGTTTAAGTAAGTAATACAGAGCTAAAGTGGATTTTAGAAAAGATAGTTTCTTCATCAGGGAAAGATTAGGCATACTTGCTCTTAGAGCTTGAACATAAGGCTTATTAGGCAACAAGGGCTTTGAATTTTGATATGAAGAAAGCTAGTAGGAAGATGTTACTTCAACTTAATGTGTTAGAGGAATTAAGGATGAATGCTTATAAAAATGTAAAGTTATACAAAGATCGCACAAAGATGTGGCATGGTAAGCATATACTAAAAAAGGAATTTTATGAAGGTGATTTAGTGCTTCTATATAACTCAATATTAAGGTTATTTCATGGGAAGCTCAAGTCTAGATGGTCTGCTTCTTTTAAAGTGGTTAAATTTTATACATATGGAGCGGTTGATACAACGGAGAAATTTTTAAGGTTAATGGTCATTGCCTCAAGCCATATCTTATTGGCAAGTCCATTGGTGAGGTAAAAATGATCACTCTCTCTACACCTAAGGAGGTTATTTTTTAGGTTACATAATAATTTTTGTTTTTTATACATGTTTTTGCTAAGTATTTTCCTTTTTACACATATCTTTTATTTTAAGAGTCTTTAGTATTTTTTTTTTGGGTTTGTTTACTTTTATTATTATGTTATTATTCATTTTTTACACATTATTATTTATGGCCTAATGTTTTTCTATAATTTTTTGGTTGCTTTTATTTTTGAGTTTTTTAAGCAGGGTGTGTCGGCTCATTTCACCTATACAAACTCAGCACAAAGATCAAACATGTCGACTTAGCTAGCTTGTGCTGACTCATCACCAAATATGCCAAGTCATTTCAGCATAGTTGTGTACCAAGTCATAGATGAAAGTGTCGATTCATAAAGAGTTGTATCTGTGTCAACTCGTCACCATACATACTGACCCATTACAGAAAGCACATGTGCTGAGTCATTTCACTTGTGCCGACTTGTGACAACACCACTCTTGCCAAATTTTTCAACAATTTTCCATATCTTAAATTCCCTTTTTTAGTTTTATATTTTTGGTGTTTAATTTTTGTCATTTTTGGAGTTACTTTTGAAATTTTCTTAGAAAGGTGTGAGAAACCCTAAAAGGGTCATGACTTTTCCCATTTTAAGTCATATCCTTTCCTACTTTTTCTCATCCCTATTCAGATTTTCCTTCCCTATAAATACTAGTCTTCATATGCATTTATTGTTGCAACCTTTTTCGTTTCCCGAAGAGTTATTTCTCTATATATATTTTTTTCCTTCTTCTTCTTTACTCTTTTTTAGTTTCTCTCACTAAATATCTGGTTTCATTCATTTTCTCTCTACAAAACTCCATTAACAAGTTTTTATTTTTCTTCTTCTTCTCTTTCACATGTTCCCATTAGCAAGTTTTCTTTGTTTCTCCTTTAATCTTCATATAAGATGCCAAGGACTAGAGTATCTACTTCATCAAGGCTAAAATAAGAAGTTTCACAAGGAGATGACTTGACTTTAGTTTATGAGAGTCCACTTTCTATCCTCACTATGCTAAATTCATTTCTCTTAAGCCTAAAGAGATTGTTCCTTATCAGTTTCTTTCCACTACACTATTAAGAGATCTCAGTATGTTGGAATCCTTCACTTCTCTTTTAAATTCATGTGGTCTTGGTAGATTTATTTCCATGCATGAACCTATTATTGATAACTTACTTATGGAGTTTTATACTACTTCAAAAGTGAATGAGAATGACTCTAAGGTGATAGAATTTCATATGCTAGGAGAAAGACATACACTCATTTATTCCTTTATGCATAGAGTATTTGGTTTCAAGAGGGATGGGATGTGTAACCCTCCTAAAAATTTTAATGTTAATGAGTTTTGAACATTTTTAACTAATTTGAGAACCCCTTTCTAACCTAAGAAATGAAAGGTAATGTTTATTAAATATTTGAGGTTTTGGCTTTTGTATAAAATTTTTGCATGTGTGGTTTTCCAGAAATCCGATTTTAATAGGTTTAATATCAAGAACTCTTCCTTATATGGTGCATTCATAACCAAAAAAAAGTATGCTGGACTTATTGGATATTCAATCAAATGTTAACATGTGCCTCTAAGAAGGAAAGCATTATAATTCAAAGTCATGTTGTCACCATTATAGCTAAAGCTTTGAATATTAATTTGGAAGATTTTACCCATTTACTTGAATGCACTTATTTCATTAGGCAAGCCTTGATTTGGGGTGAAGTGGTTGATGCCTCAATGAGGTTTATACTAGCCCACACTACCACCACCTCAAGAGGAAGAAAATAGTGAAGAAGAAAAGAAAGAGAGTAGGCAGGAAGAGCATGATTTTGGAATGCCTCAAGAGGGGGAATCTCATGAAGCACTAGCTATCATTCTACCTCCTTCTTATGGAGGTATAAGTGGGCCAACTGTTAGAGAGTATGCCCTAGAGCCAATGTAATAGGGATGTTTTTCATATGTATGAAATTAATATTCTTAATTAAAGGCATCATTCATTTATTAATGTTGTGTTTGAATACATGAGTTTGTAAATCTTAAATTAATAAATGAAGTCCTAGATATTATAAACACAGTGCAAAGGCAATCATGAAGGTGTTCATGATGTGAGATGTCTATTGCATGCAAATATGTTAATATCTAAATATCCCTAGTCATAGAATTAACAAGATAGGACATTGTTAATTCGGACAGACTAGCACATGTTATGCTTCTTGAATGGTTCAAGCAATGGTTCTCATAATTGTGATTATGGATGATAATCAAAGCTAACATGTGGATGCTTGTTAGAGGAATAAGTTCATTGGAGACCTGCAAAGAGAATCCTCATATGGATATTAAATTTATGTTAGTGAGGAATCTCTTCATAGTAGTTGTGCAAGTATCCTTGGACTTGAGATCACCAAAGTTATCTTAAGTAGCAAGTGGTATACTTTAACTCCATAACTGATTACTTCCAACTGGGAGTGAACATAGTTAGGAGATTGGGTATATCATGACCTACTTGAAGATAGTTGAGTGATTGACAAAGGATTCACCATCCCAAATTTAACAAGGGAAGTTATCTCGCATGATTCTATAATTACCTTGTTCAGAGAATCTCTGGCCAGAGTAATATGTCGAGATGGATGGAGATCCATGAAGGGCATTTTAGGAACAATGGTTAAATTAATAAAAAATACATAATTAGATTTATATGAGTTGACAGAAATCCATACTCAGAATCTAATTGAGATAAGAGTGGTGAAAGGAGTAATTGCACGGTAACTGTTTCTATGGAAGGGTACAGTCAAACCATATGACTTTCCTGACATTTGGGTAGTCATGATGCCTAGCTAGAGGCCAATCATGACTTGTATAATGATGTATCAAAATATCAATAGAGATTGATAAGATGATTTAAAGGAGTTTAAATCATGTGAGTTTTGAATAGAACTCACAATTACATATTATACTGCCAACATGGACAGGAACCCAATAGGTCACACACATATAAAGAAAAAGGTAAAATGGTAAAATGACAAGGATAATAATATTTGATATTATTATAAAGGTAGAGAGGAGAATATGATAATAATTAATTAAAGAGTTTAATTAATTATGATCAAATAAAATTGTCCGCTGAACTTTTGAGAAATGTTCTGTAAATTGGACCTAAATGAAATAATGTATTTTATGATTAATTATTATCATCTTATAAGTGTTATAAGACTACTATAAGTGTTATAGGACTGATATAATAATTAATAGGACCATTGGAGAAATTATAAAGGGCCAAAGGAATGAAGAAGTTGGAGGAAGCCCTCCAGAAGAGGGCTACACGCCAACTCCATACAGAAGGGCTTAGAGGGATTTTTCTTGGACCAAATTAATTTATATATGTTACATAAGTGTTATGGAACTCACATATTTAATTTGGTTGGATTTGGAATCCATTTGGGTATTTAAATCCAATTAGATGCACAAAGGGCCTAGTTTGTGGATTTTGTGCATGGTCTTTTATGAAAAGATTTAATTTGGATTTAATTAAGCCCAAATGATTATAATTAATTCCAGAAGCCCAATTAATAATTATCCAGAAATTTTAAAGAGCCCAATCTCATTAAGGAGTTGGAATTTTAACCTAACTATAAAAGGCCAACTAATGAGAATTAGGGTTAAGTGATTAAAACAAAAGGAAAGTCTTTTCTCTTAATCTCTCTCCCTTTTTGTGCCACTTCCATTGCTAGCCTCTTGGATTTTGGCCACTCCTTGTATTACACCAATTTGTTGGTTTAATTTACTCCTCTCTAGTGTGGATTACTCATTGGAGTTGTTCGATTTTGGACACTGTGGTTTGCGACAACCCGGTGCGAAGTAAAATCAACTGTTCAACAAAAATCAAAGGTGATTTTTCTTATTCTCATATAGTTATATTGTGTATTCATGGCAAGATCATATCTAATGGTTAAAAAAATTTAAAATTCCGCTCATGTATGTGATGCATGTAACCGTTAAATTCCAACACCAACTTATGGTGCTTCTCGTGTTTCTTCTAGTCGATCCTTACAGGTTTAGGAATAAGTGCTTAAAAACCAACAATCAATGCAACATCAATTTAATTTTATATAGATAATAATTCATCATCTATCAATGAGGCAAAAAAGAATGGAACCCAAGATTGATACTTTCATTGTCCAAGTGAAATATGTCATCGATTCACCTTTACCTTCTCATTCGGATGATTGAAGGAAGTTTTTCCTTTCTTTTTCTTTTATATTTTTGGGTTCACATTGAGAGTAATGTGACATTCAAGTGTAAGGGAAGGGATGTTTTATGTTTTACTTTATGTTTCTTTTTGTGTTTTTGTTGCATGTTTACAATTTAGTTTTTTTATTTTGCATGCATTGTGCTATGCTATGTTGATGCATATTCATTTATCTTTTTTATCTTTATGATAATTTTCTCTAAGTTTGTCTTTTTTTTATTGAGTTCACATTAATGCTATGTCAATAACCTATTTTTTATGCTCAATTGGTATAATCTAAAGTTTCATGTAGCATAATCTTTAAGTTTTTCTTACTATCTTTTGTTGTTATTTTCAAAGTCTATAGGATGTTTAGTCAATTTTCTAACTATACTTAAGACTGAGATGGCATGATTCAAGTTTAGTGTTTAATACCTTAGATAGTCTTAGGCAAACTATAGCCATAATACGTATAGCTTACTTTTCAATAATGGATGAGGGCACATAATTAAAAGAAAAATGAAAACAAAGAGAATAAAAGATAATTTGTGAAAATGTATATAATAAAATCAAAGCCATCTTGTGGGATGGAATATAAAATGCACCTATTAAGGTTAATTGAATAAAAAGTGTGGTATGGAGCATAAAATGCACCCACCAAATTGCAAAGCATTTTGAAAATTTATATAGGTTAAGTGTGCCTAATTGGATGATTTGAAGCATAATTGAGGAATTTTTATTAAAGAATTAAAGAAAGGACTTTAAAGAGGTTTTAGAGCCTGTGTCTACTTACTCTAGCATGTGCCAACTCGTTACAATGACTCAGGATGCCAGCTCGTGGCTTGCTGAATTGAGTCATAAAAAAGTTGAAAGTCTATCAACTCTTGATGAAGGTGTTGACCCGTTATAGAGCCTGCTTATGCCAACTCAGCACCAATGTGCCGAAGTCATCAATAAAGCCAACTGATAGTTGTGAATTTTAAGTATATTTTTAGTGTGTTTTATGTGTTTATTTGAGTTAGTTTAATGGTAATTTAGTTTTTAATGTTTAAATATTTGTATTTTGTATTTTAAGGTCTAAATGTGAATTTTGGTGTTTTCAGGACTTATTTGAAGGAAATTATCATTTATGTGAACAAAGGAGGAAAGATAGAGCAAATATATGAAGAAGGAGCAACTTTTTGTGGGGAAGGAAGTGGTCACTTGGCAGAGTGACTAGGCTACTCAATTGAGTTACCAGAACACTCATCCAAAGGCAAAAACTCACTCACCCAAGAAATAAGCTTCTTTTCTCCAGCAAAGGATCACTCTCCAGAGTGCCCAAGGCCACTCTCCCGAGTGACATAAGAAGAAATACAAAATAAAACTTCCTATTTGAGTAAAACTCTAATTCAACTTGGTTTAAAAAGTTTATTAAAGTCCAAACTTCTTATTTGAAGTGTATAAAAAGAGTTCAAGGCACCAACGTAAGAGATATAGGGGGTTATTCTCTTAAATATGAATTTAGCTTAAATTTACTTTAGTTTTTTTTGAGTTTTCTCTTAGAATAGTTGTAACTAAGTTTGAAAGTTCTTCTTTATTTCTCTTTATATAGTTATCAAAGAAGTTTCTCTACTTATTGTTTTCATATTATCTTAGTAATTTTGCTTTAGTTTTTAAGATAAGTTATGAGTAGTTTCTTTCACTTTTGCTAAAGGATACTTAAATCCTTAACTTTATATTGTAATGACTTAGTTTATGCTTAATGTTATACAAGTTGGTTATTTCTTGGTTTTGGAAAAAATCTTATCTTTTGATATCTATTATTTGATTATCAACTTGTTTTACTTAATGGTTAATGATTGATTTATGTATGACTATTGGTTTGCATGTTCTTAGATTAGTTTATTGGTATTAATGCATGATCATTTTCTAAGTTAGATGTAATTATGTGATGGCAATGGTAAATTAAGACTAAGAAAAGTTAAAACCAAAAATAGATGAAAGTTAAATTTGCTTTCAAAAGAGTTTAATAGACATCTAGGAGGTTAAGATTAAATTTTTATACGAAGTATTAAATTATTCCTAATAAAAAAGGTTTAATGCTCGGAATGATATTCTTATTTAAGTATCTTGCCTTTTTCATCTGATTTCTTCATGATCACATGTGTTCTCTTTTTTATTAAGTCATTGCAATATAAGTTAAGGTGGATAGTCTTTTAGTGAAAGTTGTCTTTAATATTGTTTTATCAACTTTTTTTACTTGATTTTATTTAAGTTTTATTTAATATGCTTTAATCTTTAATTGCTTACTTTAGTTTGTTACTTTTGGTTACTTAAATTTCTAACTTTAACTTAGTTAAACTTCAATCATTCCAACCTTAGGATTTCTCTAATTTCTCATATATAGTTTTCAAACTAAAAATCTAAAATCTTTACCACTTACACAAGTTTCCCTTGGGTTCGATATTTAAGGGTTATAATTTTATTTTCCTATATTACTAGCCGATCTAGTACACTTTCTAGACTTCGATCACCAACCATTACAACATTTCTCACATACCTCGTCAAGTTTACATCCCTTTCTAAAAAAGGCATCATTTGGGACACCTTAAGGCCTATAAATACATGAAGATAACTACATTTTGGATATACAAAAGCTACTAAGTAACTACCAAAATAATTAGAAAAGACTATCAGAAAAAAAAAGAATACACCAAGGAAGAATAGAGATTAAAAGTGGTCATTCAACATCCAAGTATTTTTTTTAAAGAAGCATTAAGGAGTCATCAACCATTCTTTCTTCTCTTTCCCTTTAGATCATTGCTTGATATCATTTTTCTTCCTTGTGTTTATTGTTTTGACAATATGTATTTAGGCTAATTTATTTTTAGAATGGAAAGTATGGATTGATCTTTATTTATAACAATATTTGTGTTAATGTATGATTGATTTAAGTTCAATTGGGTGCTTAACTTGTTATGTATGCTTGATTACCATATATAATATGTTAATCAATTTGTTCATAATGAGAATTGGGGCATTTTGGTGGATAAGCAATTAAATTTACTTAAAGTCTAGAAATCACTTAGGAGACAAGGATTTCACTTTGAGGGCTTAAATAATAGGCATAGAACTTTATGGTTTTTATCTATCTCTATAATGACATGAGAGTGTTTGTGGATTCTGGATAGAAATGTCCTTATTTGACAATGAGAATTTCATTTAGGGATAGTAGGCCTTATTCTCCAATCATTGCATGCATATGTGTTCATTGAATCTTTACTTGATCAATTTATGACTTGTAATTCTAATATCTTATTTGATTGTGTTGCTTGTTACAAATTAAGATTAGATTATTAGTTTATTGATTTAAGACTGTAGTATAAATAATTCATTTTAATTTATCATTACCTAACAATCTAAATATCTATTCCGTTAATAGAAGATAACTCTTATATATATATATATATATATATATATATATATTATGAGCGTTTAACACCCTACTCACTCTATCTAAGTTTTAAAGACTAGGGTAATAAAATTTACACCGCAACATATACCCAATATATTTGGTATTGTTAAGAGTGAGAATGAGTGTAGTTAGGATTGGTTTATGACATACATTTTGTAGTATGTCACTAAACAATCGGGTATAACTATTATTTTTTACTAAGATATGGGTCTACATATAATAAAAGGTTGATATGTTGCAACTATCATTTTATAAGATTTGTATTGGTTCATATATTAAATGTTTAACACTTTATTAATGACCCTAACCCTTATTGACAAGTAATTATTTCCAACCAAGTAAGTGTATAAAATGAATGGATAAGATCAAAGAACTTGATATTGACCCATATAATTGTACAATTTAAAACCTTTTAGAGAAGTGGACTCTATCGTCCAATAATGGTCATAGATATTGATACACTACAACCAACATTTTTAAGAGTGTAAATAGTGTTTTAAAAGGTGTGAGGGTGATTCTAGTCTCTTGAGTAGTTGAGCATGTATTTGCATGGATTATTAAAATTTTTGATGATAGATGGTACATATATCGAGCTTAAATAGTAGTTGGGAATACATACTCAAAATTGTATGGATGAGATGGACAGTGGAGAATAAAGTAGGACTAATTGATGTACGTTTTTTTGTAAAAAATGGCATAACAAAAAGACATGCCCAAACTTGGTTAGACCATCAGATTATACTCAATCTCTATGAATCATATATTGTTTACCACTTGAACTATTCATGATATTGTATCCTTTTAATATTTTTTTAAATTAAAAATTCATATAAATTTGAGACTTTTTATATATGTGCACATGTTAGTGTCTTATTCTATTAGTTTTTTCATGATTATTGACATTAACATTGGTAACATTTGTATTAGATAATAAAATGTCACAAACGTACACACCTAGAGAAATATTTCAAGCAATGGAGAGGTATTGGGTGCTGAACAACGAATTTCATTATACATTTGATCCAAATGAAGACAATAAGGAGAGTATGATCAAGTTTTTAAAGGAGGAATGGTGATATCATCAATGTTAGCCTATTGCTTTAAGATAGGATGCATGAAAACATGGTTTATAAGTCCCAAAGAATAAATCAATAATGATGCCTTGTACAATAGCTATTAAGCTATTTTATGCCTTTCATAAAATATTTGAGGAAACTGTGGTTGTTGTTCATAATGAGGATACTATGGTTGTTGTTCATGAATAGATGTATCACCTAATTGTGGTTGTTGTTTAGGCAATCTTTTTTGATAAATTGACTTTTACTATGCTTTTTTAGATTCTACAAGGAAGCATATTAACATGATCAATACGTGAAAGGACTGGAGTTACCTGTTGGCTTTTTATTCCATTGGGGGTCTCTTGATTGTGTCCTATTCTTCCTTCTATGGAGGTAAAATTTATTTTCGATGTCTCATTTGTTATTTTCCCATATCTACTTGATCCAATTGCATTTTGATGCCATAGAGTTTTCCCAATTATGCTACTTTGATCCTTAGCCTTACGGCATTTAGCATTCTCCGTATTTTACTGGCTGATTATGGTCACACTATTCTTCTTCTTGAGGTGGCGAGTTATGTTTTGTCTTTTCAAAGCGACCACATTTTCGAGCAAGGCATGAGGAAATGAAGGTCTTGCTTTCTTATTTTCCAAGTTCATACGGTCCTTTTGATCAGTGCAACTATTTTTATTCATTATTATTTTCATCAATGGATGGCAATTCTTTGAGAAAGCCAAAACTATTTTAAGCTTCAACATCCCTTTCTTTGTGTTGACTTCTTAGCTGATTTCTTTCAAGTAAAGGGCATTCTAGGGAGCTGAGGGCAACTTCAAGAGTGATTAAACATCAACCTTATTTTCAAGATTTCAAATGAATATTTTGATAAGGGCACTAGTCATTTGTTGATCAGGAAAAACAATGATAACGGACAAGCTACCAATATGTGATTGGGACTCCATCCTTTATTATCAAAAACCACTTCAATTAGAAGTAGTTATGTGATGAGGGTAGTGTTCTCTCTTTTTTTTGCATGTCGATTGCTTGGCTTGATCAAGTTAATGCATTAATTTGATTATTAAATATGGATATTTGGATCGTCATTTCTTTAACTATGTCACTTAGGAAGGAGTGTCAAGTAACTGCCTTCTTTAATTTTTGTCTCTTGGCTTCCTGAGCCTTTATTAAGGCAATTTATTCTTTTTAATTTTTAACTCCTTATTTATTGGGGTTGCCATGTGGCTCATTCTAAAAGCTCTTTGTGAGGTGGTTTTTATAGTAGTTCATATAAATAGGCATAGACTTTCATATTTTCTTAGAATGTTTGGGAACATTACATTTCATTTTCTTCTTTCTTTGACATGAAGCCACCTGATCATTTTTTAGGTTTCTCTATTTTTTTGACTCTCTCATTTTAGGAAGATGAATGAATTGCTAGATTTTCTTTGGCATTGTATAACTTGCCAGTGGTAGGTGATTTATCCTTTGCACCTCAACTCCTCTTCTAGCTTTCAATTTTTCACCCTTATGGAGCCACGGTTAGAGGTGCAATTCTATATTTTCTTCTCCTTTCTAGGTTCTAACATGCTAGAAGAGGAAGAGGCTTGCAGCAGTGTAGGGGTTAATAAGGGATAGTCTTATAACAACAAGTTGTAGATGTAGGGATTTTTTGCAATGTATCTTTCCTTGTATCTTTTCTTGTAACCAAGGGAATTAATAATTTTTTTTTTGTTTTGACATGTCTATTATTTATTTTCTTCTTCCTCTTCCACCTATTATTTTTTTTATTAGGTATTGGAAGTGTATAACCATGTGTGAATGATTTTTGGGGCTTGATTGTGAGCCAAGGTGAATGGCTTTGTTATGATAAATTATTTTCCTAATTAATTGATAATTTAAATGTGTACTTGATTTTCTCGACTAGGAGTATATCAAAATGGATAAAACTTTCAATGATCTGACTTGCCACAATAATAATTTTTTATTTGATCATCAACTTTTTGATCGAGATCATAATTCATCGATCTTAGGATTGGATTTACATATTGTTCTTTCTTTACCTCTTTTCGAGGATCAATCTTCAAGGGGAAGATGTTAGAGTTTATTCGTGAAATAAATCTTACCAAGCAAAGAATAATGATTATATTTTTGATTAGTTTGCTTGGTAGGCAATGATGCTCACTTTCCTATTTAAATGTATGATTGATTTCATCAACAATGAAAGTGTCAGTTGGTGGAATTAATTATTAATAATAGTTTCATCAATCGTTTCAATTGGGATTACAATTTATGATAAGCACCAATCGAGTTAGAGGAATCCAAACACTTGAAGACCAATTCGTACATCAACCTTTCCATTGGGATTTCTTGATCTTTCAATTGGAATTTATCCTTGATTCAAGAGTATGTTGATCAAATATTGTTGACTTATTAACCATTTAGTTGGGATCAATTCTTTAGATCGAGATTATTCAAATTGGGAAAGCATCAATATGGCTAGTGTACTTCTTGATCGAAGTATAATGCTGGCTAATGCTATGGTGTCTTCTGATCATGTGGTAAAGAACTCTTAGGGCTTCTTTGCCTTTCATTCCAATTAGATGTTCTCCTCCTTTGTGCTTTGCCTTAGCAATTTCACCCTTGAATGATTTTGATTGGTCTATTTTGTATGATGTTTTGTCGATCAGCTGCCTATAGCCATAGTATGTGGCTTTATAATCTTCTCTAATGCTATAGTTACTTCAGTGTTAGCAATCGAAAGTGCTGGGATATGCCATCTTCTTTTGTGCTTTCTTCTTACATTGCTAGCTTGGCAAATGGAAAGGGAGGGGACCCTACTGTTTCTCCTTGTATCTTTCATAGTAAGGGAGTTATGAAAGTTTCATGCATCAGTTATGCAATGTCTCAAAGGAAAGATGTTTCATTTTCCTTTGGACTCGGTGTATGCTATTTCATTCTTCTTTAGACTTAGACTTTTTTCTCTCTAATTCAACTTCTTTCAATCAGAGGGTCTGAGGTTGAAGTTTTGGATATCACTAATCAGCTGTAGGGGAGGCTTGGATAAGTAGAGAGATTTGCCCAACCACATCTTTCTTTTCACTAAGCTAATTGGGTTATTCCTTTTATAATTTCCTCCTCCACATGTCCTTCCCTGCAACACAGTCAATTTTTAAGGGTATCTGGGGGCTTCATCTGGTCGGGCACCTATAGGAGCACATTGTGACTCATTTTATTTCCCCTTAAAATAAGGGCATTTCTTATGCCATACTTCTTTCTCCATCAAGCTTGAAAACTAGTTATCCCATGAGGTAGAGACCTCAACACTCAAAGCTTATTCCAATAACCCTCTCGATCGGTTTGTTAATACATAGGGATGGGAGAAAAGATTTTCGTGCCTTTCCCACTACCTTTTGTGTTGGAAAGCACCACGAGAACTGTGTCTCTTCATATGGCATCTTAGAAGGGGATGTTTCTTTCTCCTTCAGTCCTAGCATAAATCATTTCATCTTTCTTTGGTTATGGTCTTTCTCTATATAGTTTGGGAGGTTTATGTGAGGCATTCGGCAATGTGAAATGGCAACAGTAGTTGGTTAGGTACTTATGAGGTTTGTAACACTCACTAGTGGATTCGAAACTACTTTGATCATACTTAGATTAGACATTTCAGCTTAGGTCCCGACTCTCAATGAGAGTGCCAAATGATAAATCCTAAAAATTCATGGAGGTGAAAACCTCTATTATCAAAGGAAGAGGGAGTTAGCGGTGAGCAAAGCGATGAATGTTCGGTCGGCTGAATGGCTTACAAAACTTGTAAGAAAAAGGCTAGTCCAATTGGATTGGACATTAGCACTCCGATGGCTAATTTAGTAAAGCTTAGAGGGAGTTACGAGAATGCTAGAAATGTGGCATATGAAGTGGTGTGTGGAATTAGAGTGAACATGTATTTATAGAGTCCATAAAGGACCATATAAAAGGATTATCCTGGTATTAGAATAAGATAATGATGACATGATGGCTTGCAGATGGAAATTTAATGAAAGCTTATGTTAGAGAGCTTTCGTGTGGTAGGGACACATCTTGTTCGATAGGACGGCCTCAATCCGTGTATGTGGGCTTCTTGTGTGACAAGTCTCAGATGATTTTTGGTCCACATAAGGTTGGGCTTCCTAGGGGCACCTTTTGGGCTGAGCTTGTTGGAAAGTGATAATGAGCATTATCAATAATTATTTATGATTTTATAAATTCTTTATCAATATATTGTTATTATAAGTTTTATTATTGCTAAAAAGAACTTAAATGAAAATCAAATTTAAATTAGTATATAATGTATTTACATTTCCATTCATACAACCCAATAACTTTTTTTATTATGCTCTAATGAGTAATAAACATAATGTTTAAACCATTAATTATAATTATAGCATTTGCAATAAGTTTTTTATGCAATTGGGATTATATCTATAATTTTTAAAACTTTTATAGAATAAGTTTTATTACATTTTTCACAAATGCCAAAACTAATTGCTCATATTTTGTTACATGCATACTATTCCAAATTTTCAATATAGATTTTAAATAAAATATTGGTGGTGCAATGTAAAAACTTTCTATTATCTTTTCTTCAATCATTGGATATCCTCTCATTATAATATCTTATAAATTTTTGTTTATTATAATAATATAATTCGATACTATTATGCCATTTTCCATTCGGCAGTAGTACATATCATCCCATTTTTTGGTGATAATTTTTCTTATAATATCACTCATTATAACTTTTGGAATTGAGAATACATATACTATCTATCATATGAAATTAATAAAATAAATGTTATATTAAAACGACTTTTGTACATTTTCTTTAAATTTATCAACTAAAAATTTTTTATATTATTTTTCATTTCAAAGCTATAATATATGAAACATCCGAGTGTACCAAATTTATAAATATTAATATAAAAATAAATAATGAGTCAAACTATAAACTCCATGCAAATTTTTTTAATTTGGTCATATAACACATAACAAGATTTAATAATCTTTTTTATTTTTTATAGCATTTTATCTTTTCTAGCCAATAAAATGGCTTTATATAGTTTAAAAAAATTAGGCAGTCAACTAAATATAGGAGTATAAAAATTAATCATCTAAACATAAATTAAAGCTATTTTTCAAAAAATATTACAAAAATAACAATAAATCACCTTTAATATTATAAATAGCTATATTTTTATTATAATTGATAAGTCCAAAATTGTAAGGACTTATAAAGAAAGGAAGATAGGATTAAGAAACAACTGGGCTAATTTGTGGATATGGCAAGTTGATCTACAAAATAGACAAGAACTAAACCTTGGTGTGTAGAGGATTAGCATTCTAATGCCTAACTTAAAGGATTTAGAGAGAGAAAGTGTGTGAGAGAATAGCAGCATATGCAATACCTTGTTCTTAAAGTCTCTTTCTGTATATATATAGTCTCAAGCTAGGTAGAGCCTACATGCTTGAGTACTCAAGTATCAGATCTCCTATATCTCTAATTGTCAAGTTTAGGTGTCTAATGTGGTAGCTTATAAGGTAAGGTCTATTTGATGTGACAGTCTGGATGGTGATGTCTAATTCGATCAAACCTTCAAGACACCTGTCAATGCAATGGTTAAAAAGCTTATGGGCTAATAGGCAATAATTAAGCCTAAGCCGGGCCTATAACTATTGGGCTAGGCCTAAGCATAATTTTCATTTATCCCCTTATAATATTTTGATATGTTATGAAGATCAAAAGAAAAGGGTCAAGAAGATTGATCCCTAGAAGGATCTTTCTGATTACCTTGAAAACAATAACATTTTTAAAATGTGCACATTATAGATGTATTATGCATAATGTTTCGATCTTTAAAAGATTGAAGGAAAGGGAACTTAGGTGATTGCCATATGAAAATTGGTTATCTGATGCATTTTGATCTGTAAGAGATCGAAGGAAGGGGAATATAGGCGATTGGCATATGGAATACTCATTTTAAGTTCTGATCATCTTGAAAATGATCGCATTTTCAGAATTTATTACCCATGAAATTTCAATCCACTTGAAGGATCGGAGGATAATTAAAGGTCAAATTTGTCTTTTCAAGTTCTGAGCACCTCAAAAGTAGAGACATCATATTAAATGCAATGTCACTCTATGTTGAACATTGCTTCATTAACTGAAATGCAATGTGTCTTGGCCATGTGGAGCTTTCTTATTAATCTTCATTTTAAATTTCAATACCTAACTACTAATTATAAATAGGCTATTTTTTCTCTTTAATCGATTTCTTTTCACACTTTTGAATTTCTAGCAATTTGCTCTCAAATTTCTAGCAATTTGCTCTCAAATTTCTCCTTCAAAACTTGAATTTTCATCTTTATTGCATTTCAACTTGCCCTTTTTCATTCTTTGGGTAAGCTTTTGATATCAAATTCTTCTTCTTCTCTTTAATTTTTTCATTTCAAATTAAAAATGGCTAAATCTAGGTCCATTATATATCACGGCATCAATATAAATTTTTTAAGGGAGTATTGGGGAAAACCTGTAATTTTCAATCAAACTAGGCTTACTGAAGAGCAATCTAAGTCACTTAAAAGGCATTTTGTTTTCCTTCTAGGTATTACTCCTACCCTTATCCTCCAATGATGTCCTGTAGGGAAAGACCTTTCGCTAATGGGAGATTTTTTATCCTTTATAACATGAGCCTAGATTCTGGGTTGAGGTTCCTTTTTGATGGGTTCAATATGGTTAGAAGCTTATTAGGTAGCTCCCAATCAATTGAACCCTAATGCCTGAAGGGGCATAGTATGCTTTAAAGCAATGTGTAGGAAATACTAGCCTAGCCTAGCCCCAACCCCTAAATTGTTTAGCCATTATTTTTTCTTATTTCCACTAGAATGGATGCATAGGGATTTTTCAGTTTTATAAGTAGGAGGGATAGAAAACTTCTCCAATTTCCAACTTTTATGAAAGGGTTCAAGGATAAATTTGTATTAGTTAGAGTAAGAGATGGTTTTGGTGTTAGCTTGGTTCAAGTATACAAGTTGATCAGTGTAGGGGATCTGGCTATTAGAAAGACTAGGTACTGAAAGGATATAATGAGCTTGAAATGCTATGGTCAAAGGAAGGCTAGTGGACTCGGATGTTCTGCTGAGTGTGCTACTCGATCTCTTACCATCTTTAAAAGAGGAAGAGGGTGAGCAATTCATGTTTTCTCTCTTTCTCTCTCTTCTCTTGTGGTAGATCACTGAATATTGATATTTTCCTCATTTTTGAATCCGATCTAATCCTTTTGATTTTGATTACAGAGGAGATGGCTAGTGAGGAAGAAAAAAGAAAGTTGGCAAAGATAAGTGTTATGAAGAAGAGCTGAAGAAAAAGATAGAGGGTAGATAGCTTCATTGGCTAAAAAGGAAGAATGATATTGAGGGCAAAGGATAACCTTCTTATTTGAGGTTGCAGGTTAAAGATGTTGTAGCTCCGATCGATGGTGAGGCTAGAGAAGAAGGTGAAGCCATTTCAAATGTTGTCGAGGGATGTTGGCTTTCTATAGTTATATAGCTAGAATTCATTATCATAAATGTTTAACCTCCTGCTCCTACTGCCAGTACATTAGGTGATCTTCTGGGTGCCATTGAGGTTCTACTCTTTGATCTATCTCCAGCAGTAAAGGGCTTGGTGCTAGTTGCTAATCCCTCTTTAGTGATAGATACCTCTCCACTAGTTATCGATCCATCTACCATAGGAGAGGCTTATCTAAGATCCTTGTATGGGAAGGTTCCTCAAATTTATTATAGGGAACCTCCCTCACAAGGGCAGATAGGGGCCTTTCCAAAGATACCCTTTAGCAAGATTTTCAAAAATCATTATAGGGATCGAGCTACCCTAAAAAAACTCGCATATGGCAGAGTATTTAATAGAAAGCCTTCTTCTAGAGGAGGATCTAACTAATGCTCAGTTCCCCACTTTATTGGAGCATATAAGGACTAATCTCTACATGATGTCGTTGATGGTAAGTATTTATGCATCTCTGTAAGTAGGTTGTATTATGGTATTTGATTGCTAGGTTTAATCCAAGTTATATATTTTTATTTCTCAATTGCTTAAAGGATCTGGCATATGAAAGGTGAGCATATGCATTTGGAGCAACCTAAGGTTCATTTGCAATATAAGGAGAAGGCTAAAATAGAGTTTGAGCATTAGGCCTCCTATTATAAGCTGGTCAAGAAGCATGAAGAGGCCATGTAGAGCATTATAATAAGGTATAAGTCTGCTCTCTCATCTGCCCAATTAGGTATGGAGAAGTTGAAGCTAGAAATTGATAGGCCAAAAGGCCAGGAATCTAAAGTCATTAAACTTAAAAGTGAGAAGACCAACTTAAAGGCTTATCTTTAAGCTGCAAAGGTCGATTTGGAATCAACTAAAACCAACCTAGCAGCAAAGATCACTTCATTGTAGGCAACTCAAACTGAGCTTCAGGAAAAAGAAAAATGAGTTCAATTTGAGCACCTAAAGCAGATCAAAGATGCGAAGGATCAAGTTCTTGAGGGGTTAGGTGAAGCTCAAGCTAAGGTGGATAAACAGATTCAATTGGCAGGCCAGGAGAGGTTTCTAAAGTCTAATCATCATTCTTGGATGATCTGGAGTCTTTTCCCAAAATTTATGAGGACGGCATTGAAGAAAAGAAGGAGAAAAAGGCGAATATTATGCCCGATCCCAGCGGCTATATTGAAGAAATGCCTTTAGAAGATGCCGAAGAAGATGCTACCAAAGGCTAAGAGTCTCAAGAGGGCCAACCTAACCCTGTAGATGCTCAATGAGATCGAGCTCTTATGGATATCCATAGTGCAATTGGCCATATTTGTCTTGTTCAAAAGCTTTATTCTTGACTTAAAGTTTTATTCTTCTAGGTACAGTTGTCACTTTTGAAGAAATTCTAGTAGTGGAAACACCAGGTGCTCATCAGTACATATGCAACTCTTTGAAGCCAATTAGGGACTCAGCTAAGGTCCAATGTATAAGGATGTTTCATTTATCTCTTTTTGTAATTCATAAATTTTGGAAACAATATTTCTTTATGTAAATATTTCACATCAATGATTATATGCAATTTGGAATCCATGCATGCTATCTATTCCTTATGTAAAGAACTACATGTACATAATAATTCTTTGTAAATCATAATTACTCAGATTAGTCTGATCAACAAGCATAAGTAATTATTAAGTTGACTAATTTGTGAGTTGAAGAACTAGTAAATTAGGAGAAAAACTTGCAATTATCATAAGATTAGTAGAAGCATTTCATTAATAAAGCAAATAATATAATAACCCGATTGATAGGATAGTCATTATTTGATCGGAGTCTCGGGAGCAATACTACAAATGATACCTCTTTAAGGCTTTTGTGTTCCACGTTCTCGGGATGTCTTGCCCATCTATGCTTTGAAACTTGTAAGTGCTAGGACTAAGGATCTTTGCCACCTTAAAAGGACCTTTCCAATTAGTTTGCCTACACTAGAGTTTCCTCTACCTTACATAACACGAGGTCCCCAACTCTAAAAATTTTAGGTTTAACTTTGGTGTTGTAGTATCTGGCAAACTTTTGTTTGTATTCTGTAATTTTAGTGTTGGCATCATCATCATTCTCTTTAATCAAATTAAGTTCCATTAGCCCTTCATTAGGATTTTAATTTTCAACAAAAGACTTAATTCTGAAAAAAGGAAGATCAATCTCTACTAGAATGATAGCTTTCGATTTACAGACTAAGAAGAAAGGGTTTTGGCATATACCAATTCAATGAGATGTTCTGTAAAATTAGAGCATGCTATTAAGTTCCTCTATCCAGTCCCTTTTTACCTCTCCTAGCCTTTTTTTCAATCCTTCTAGTATAGTCCTATTTAAGACTTCAATCATTCCATGGGTTTATAGGTGCACCATTCAAGAAAATGTTAAATTGATCTCCAGATCTGAACATAACCCTCTAAACACATTATTGTCAAATTACTTGCAATTTTCGATGATGAAAACTTTTGGTAGACCAAATCTGCAAATGATTTTTTTTCCATGCAAATTTTTTTATCTTTGAAGTAGTGATGGTGGACATAGGCTCAGCTTTAATCCATTTGGAGAAGTGATTAACAGCAATAATAAGGAATTTCATTTATTATTTCTTAGGCAAGAAGGGTCTGAGAATGTTAAGTCCCCACTAATCAAAATGCCATGATATACTGATCAGTTGTTACTTGCTTGTAGCTTTCCTTATGATTTTCCTATGGACTTGATATTGTGGGCAACGCTTTGCAATCTCTTGTTCACTTTTGAAGATGGATAGCCAAAAATAACCTATCTATAATACTTTTCTACACATTGCCCTAGATGTTTTATGCGCCTCACAAAGTCCATCATTGATTTCTCTAAGTATGTAGTCTCCTCCTTTTCAGATATGTACCTTAACCATAGGTGGCTAAAGGCCTTTTTATATAGGAGACCATCAATCAGTGAAAAGTTCAAAGATTTTCTAGTGACCTTTCTCGCCTCGACTTCATTTATAAGGACAATGCCAATCTTTAAATATTTAATGAAGGAGTCATCAATGTCTATTATTTTAGCTTTTTCTATGGTCGAGAAAGGCAATTCCTCGACCAAAACACTTTCACCAACAAAGTTTTAATTGATTAAGGTGACTTTTACTAAAAAAATTAGCCTACCTCATGCAATCTTTGGGGACCTTTTCAATGGTTATTCTTGTCCCAGTAGATTTAACCTTTAGATCTTGGTTCTTCCTTTAGCCAGATAACTTTCCATGATAGGATCTTTGGCTTCAAATGTGCCAAGTACCTGACTAGTGACCAGTTAGGAGTTGCTCTTCATTGTGAGATTCTCTGGTCAGATGGACTTAACCAATCTTAGCCCTTGTAATAGAGCCTCATATTCAACAACGTTGTTAAAGGCTTGGAAATCCAACTTTAAATCATACTGCACTTTGATACCAAAGGGATCATGCAAGACAATACCTACTTCTCCTCTAGGTTTGTTCAAGGCACCATCAATGATCAACTCCCAAATAACTTCATCATATTTTGGGTTTGATTTTACTTTGCTAGTGAATTCATCCACGAAGTTTGCTAGAACTTAAGCTTTGATGGTTGATCTAGGCTCGTATCTTATGTCAAATGATTGTAATTTTGAAGCCCATTCAATGAACTTTTCATCAAGATCTAGCATTTGAAGTAGCTCTCTAAGTGGCTAATCCAATCTGACTATAATGGTGTGGGCCTCGAAGTATCTCCTGAGTTTGTCAACGTAGATCATTAAGGTTATAATCAACTCTTCAATAAGACTCTTCTTAAGTTTTGATCCTCTCAACACCTAGCTGATGCAATAAATTAGCTTTTTCTAGTTTTCCTCCTCCTAAAATAAAATAGTTGTAACTGCTTCACCAAAGGTTAACAAATAAATATATAATTTTTTGCTCAACACAGCTCGACTTAATAAAAGGAGCTCAGATAGGAATTTTTTCAGCTCTTCAAATACTTTCTGATAGTCTTTTCCCTAGCTAAAGTTTTTGTCCTTCCTCAGCCACTTAAAGAATAGAATGCAGCATTTGCCATGGAAGAAATGAATCCGCCTAGGGAAGTGAGCCTTTCATCCAATTTCTACACCTTTTAACGCTTTGAGATGGTTGCATATCCAATATTGCTTGTATTTTCTTGGGGATTACCTCAATACCCTATTATGACACCATAAAGTTGAGAAATTTTCCAGAAAATACCCTAAATGTGCATATTTTGGGATTAAGCTTTATTTGAAATTGGTTTAGGGTGGCAAATACCATGGCTAAATCTGTTGAATGATCTATTTGACTTTTGCTTTTGATGATCATATCATCTATATAAACCTCCAAATTATGATCAATCTGGTCCTTGAATATCTTATTCATTAGTTATTGGAAAGTTGCACCCACATTTTTTAGACCAAAAGACATTACATTATAGTAATATATACCTTTATGAATGATGAAGTTTTTTTGCTCATGGTCCAATAGCCACATTAAGATTTTATGATATCTTGCATATGTATTAAGAAGTGAATAGATTTTATGATAGGTTGTAGCGTCGAGAAACTAATCTATATTAGGTAAAAGATAGCTATTTTTAGAGGCATACCCAGTTAAATCTATAAAGTCCACACACATTCTCAAATTATGATTCTTTTTCTTTACCAACACTACGATTGTAAGCTAATTGGGATATTGCACTTCTCGAATGACTTCAGCTTCAAGGAGCCTATCCACCCTTTCAACAATAAACTTATTTCTATGAGGTGCATGCCTCCTTAATTTTTGCTTAACAGGTGGAAATCTAGGGTCCACCTTAGGCTTTTTGTACAATGATATCTGAGTCGATGCCAGGACTATCTTTCGGTGACCACATAAAATAGGCTTAATTTATAATCAACACCTGAGAAATGTATGTTCTTAATCTCTCATCCAGACCTGATCCAATTAACATATTTTTACCAGGAGATAGCTCTTATTAGATCATCAGTGTGCATTTTTGCTTTCCCCTTATCCTTATACTCTTTAGGCTTTACCACATATACGGCCTACTTACCTTATTTTATTAAAGCTATATAAGCTTCTCTAGCAATTTTCTAATTGCCTCTCAATATGGCTACCCCTCATTCGGTGGAAATTTTTATCACCATATATCTAATGCTAGTGACTACACTAATCTACAAAAGGAGCGATCTATCGAAGATAGCATTATAGGTAAATGGCATATTGATAACAGAAGGGTAGACTTACATGTATGAATGATGGCTTCATCACTTAGCTTAACATAAAGATTGAAAAAGCCTATAGTAGGAATTATAGCATTACAGAGGCTTATTAAGGGAACGTAATCAAATCTAAGTTTACTGATCGAAAACTTCATTTTCATGTAGGCATCAAAGGTAAGTGTAGACATCATGACCAAAGATAATCTAGATCAGGATTATTTGATGATGAAAAACCATTTATACTTCTAAAAGAAAACATAAATCCTGAGTTTTGGCCTTAATTTCCACAATTCTATAAAGTATTTTTGTGGGTTTTAACCTTGATCTTTATATAATTCAAAAAGACATTAAAAATCTTGAATTTTGGCCTTTTCCAGTGATATACAATCTTTTGTCACTAAGAGATGACTATTTGTGGTTGTTTTCTTCAAGGCATCTCCAAACATATGCCCTTATCCAGGCCATCCAAGACTATATATGGCTGGTGACAGGTGATCGTCTGTTAGTGAGTCATGGCCAAAAAGCTCTATGTTAAATTCAAAAGGTATTTTTGTAAATTTTAAGGAATCATGTGAGGAACGGTTGTTTGTCATTGATAGATGCCCATCAATGGGGATTTTTACAGGTTCTCCACGTTTCCAGTTTTGAAATTTGGATTTGAAGATGAGATTTGATTTTATTATAAATTTTATGGGATTAAAAATTTCAATTTTGGGGGATTAGATTTAAAGTTGATCTCTAACTCTTTTCTAGGTATTTGAAGGAAAATTAGGGTTTTCAAAAGGGGATTCTCACTTTTGGAAAAAAAGAAGCAGACTTTTGAGAGAGAGAAATTCAAATCTCTACTTTTGGAAATCTATAGCTTCAAACAACATTTTCACACTAAAAACAAACACTTTTCTTTATTTTTTTGAATAGGGATTAAGGATCAAGGCTTAGAGCATACTTCTTAAAGTTACAGAATTTCATGCCCTGAAGGTAATATTTTAGGCTCCCGATTTATTTCTCTTTCTAAGTTCATCATCATATTCATGTGGTAAACATGTTTATTCATTCATTATGATGCCATATTTCATGTTATTATGTTGGTGGTTTATTTGTTAACATTCTTTGCGATGCTTGATGTCTTAAAGTTGCCTAATATGTTAAAATAGCATGAAAGGATCTTTATACTCCTCCATTGAAACATAAAGGTATCTTGGTTTTATTTCTATTTTAGCATGTTTTCTTATTGATTTATCATGGTTTATATGTTTTTTCAGTGTTATAATTAGATTTGTCATGTTTTAAGGTCATATAGATCACATGTTAAAGGTTGAATTGGCTTTTTTCCTTGTTTAGGCTGAAATTTTTGCATTTTGTCTATTCCTTGAGTAATGGGAAGAAGGCCTGATCAATAAGATATCTCGATGCCTTCTCCTCTTCATGTCTCTCCCCTCTTTTAGGTCATTTGTCATATTTTAGGCATTTATGGCCTCTTTAGGCATATTTTTTTTTATGTTATTTTGTTATTTTAATTTGTTTTTCCATATTTAGATATATTTTAATTCTTTTGCCTCTTCTGCTCAGCATGTTTATTATTCTTTGATTGATTTTTATACTTTTTGTATGCTTTTTATGTTTTTTTACTTAATTGTTTGATTTTTTTTACTTACATGCTAATTGTTTTTGCTTCCTTCGTATTTTACTTTGAGCCATTATTTTATGCATGATGCGGGTGTCTTTTGCAGATTATTTGGCATTGGAAAGGTCAACCTTATAACGATTCCTCTTATTCTTCTCTTACCTTTTTATTGCATATAATTTTATAGCTTTACTTTATTATATTTTGTGGTTGGAATATTTTTTTGCACTCTACTTTTTATTCAATTTTGGATGTATTTTATTTTTTTAAAATGTAATAGGTAGTAAAAAAGAATTTTTAATGCATTAATTAATTAAAAAGTCATTTAAAATATTTTGTATTCAAATAATTGGTTTTCCGTAATAAAATAGACCAAAGTCTAATCACTTAACCCAAAAATCACACAATATGATAAAAATCTTTTTTTGTAAATAAGTGTGAGGCAACCAATGTTTCCAAATTCAATAAACTCTCCAATTTATGTATGTCTTTTATTTTCAATTGTACGATTTGCTTTTGTAACAAACTAAATAATTATTTTATTTATTGTTTTCTTTAACTAATTGATGTGTTTTTTTTTAATTTATTATATTGCATCATGTGAGAAATGAGCTAGTGGACTAATAATAAAAATTTAATTATAAGAAAATACATAACCATGATGCCAAATAAAAGTGATGTCCCGAATACCGATCTCTATTTGAACATTAAAAGGTTGAGATTCATATTCCAACATTTTGTTGGGTGATGACTTAATGAAACTTGCCTCTTTGAGCTCATATTGGACACCTCCATAGGTTGACCACCAACAATAAATTAGGCCCAAACCCCTTTTTCATTTTGAAATGGCCAATTTATGAGTTTTAGCAAGCATTATTCTGGCCTTAGACCATAAAAAGGGGCCTTTAAGAACCAATCCCAACATGAGCAGGCTCTGGTATGTGTCATAGTAAGTATATTGACAACACTTCCATTGTCGACTAGGATCCTTTTAACTTTAAAATTATGGATTGCTGCTTATACTATCCGGTGTCCTCATAGAGAAATGATAGCTTTGAATTATGACTATATTTATTAGTGTGTTTGTAACATGTTTAGGAATTGTTTTATTGTTAATTTAGTTAGTTTTGTGTTTAATTTTATAATTCTTTGATTTATGTGTGTTTAATTGAATTTTGGTATTTTGTAGATGTTAATTGAAGTAAAGAAGTGGATCACCTCGGCAGGGGTGGAAGTTAACCCAACCAAGGTCCCTAAAAGAAGAAAAAGTGTCATTCAGTCTAAAGGCAAACACCTCAATGGGGGTGAAATTCACCCTAATTGAGGTGTTGATTAAGAAAGGGCAAAAAAATCATATCGATAAGGGTGAAAATCATCCTAACTGAGGTACTCACAAAATTAAAGAAGAAAAATCACCTCGATGAGGGTGAAAATCACTTCTACTGAGGTGATGAATTCCCGGTTACAATAAAATTCAAAGTTTCTTTGGTTTAGAAAGTTTGGTGGCAACAGAACTTCTCTTATTTTGGAGTCTTTAAGTATTGATATAAAAGGGAAAATAGAAGGATGATTTAGAGTGAGTTTTTGGGGTTTTATTGCTTTCTCTTAGTTTTTGTAAAGTAAGGTTTGTATTCTCTTTTAGCTTAGGTTTAATTTTAGGATTCAATGAAGAATTCAAGGTTGAAGAAAAAAGAGTGTCAATTTTTATTTTCTCTTCATCAAAGGTGTTTTCCTACCTTCATCTCTGTATTTTAATAAGTATATTCATGATGTTTGAGTAGTTCTTCTTGCTTAGGAATTCTTAAACCATTTTTGTATTGGAATTTTAAGTTTAATAAATATTTGCTTGTTTTCTTCTATTTTCCTTGTGATTAATTCTACACTTATATTGAAATTTGGTTTTGATTTTTAGTATATCAAGGATGGTTAATTATTAAATTCGAATGTTAATTGTATGTATTTATGCCTTGTTCTTTTATTCTATGCATCTAGTTATCTTTATATTTCGAAAAGAGAATTTGATTCCTATGTGTAGACTATATTTAGTTCAAGTGTATTAGGGAATAAATGGATTTTTGAATGGGTATTCTGAGAGAAGATTCATTTGATTTTTAGGAATTTATGAACTTGAGCTAATGCTAGTTATTAAGTTGTTCTTTATTAGAGAGTTTAACAACCTATAATGGTATTATGAATAAGAGATCTATTTTGAGTTGGGTTTTTCTAGATATTCATGTTAATTTTGTTTTACTTATTTTTAATTACATTTATGAGGATAAAATTTCCTAAGCATTACTTTTAATTTTATTGATTTCCTTGATGGTCTTATTTTAATTTAGTTGTTAATTTTTAGATTTAATTTTTTTCTAGCTTAGAACTCTTTTCAATTTAAATTTGGGAAACATCTTAGATTAATTTCGCTTAAGTACATATATTTTACTTAGCAATCCCTATTCCCTTGGTTCAATATTCTTTGGATCTTAAATATATTTTCCTATATTATTTAGCCAATCTAGTACACTTGCTAGACACCGTTCAAGTTTTTAGCATTGTTGCCAGGGAACACTGGTATCAGTGTATATATGTATTCCTTATATAGTTTAGCTGATTTCCTTGTATAGTTTAGCTGATTTCTAGGCTAACATTTAGTCTAACATTTGTTAGTTTCCTTGGTTGATCTTTCCTTTCTTGGTCTCCAATCTCTTGTATATATTTTGAGATTTTCTTGAATGAAAGAGAGCTTTTTTCATCATAAACTTTGTTATGGTATCAGAGACTATTTGGCTGTTTTGAACGTTTTTCTTGAGGCAGTAACTTCTGGATTTTGGTTTTTCTTTGGGTCACTATTCTTTGTGTCTATCGGGATCTCACCGCCCATCAGGAAGGTAGCGCAGGGTCTTTTTCGGCCTATTCCCCAAGTCCGATGACCAGGTGTTGAGCAAGTGTAGCTCACGCGCCGTCTGAAGCTTTCGGTGTACTGTTCACACACCGGCAAGTGGTGGCACGTGGAGGCACGTGCAGCGGCCATTTCCTTTTTGATTTCTTCTCCAACGTTGCAATCCTTTCTCCGGTGTTGATTTGGCCATCCGACTTTGTTAGGAGGGTGGATAGTGCATTTGCTTCTGGTTTTGGTTCGGGTTGCTGTTTCTGTTTTTTGGTTCAGGTTTCTGCTTCTGGTTTGGGTTCCTGCTTCTGGTTTTGGTTCATCATCTTGTACTGGTTTTGGTTAGTTAACTTGCAATTTTTCTTGGGTCAGTCATTTTTTTGCTTCCACAATATGTCTTCTTCCGAGATTTTGGGTATTAGATTCACAGGAAAGAATTATACTGCATGGGAGTTTCAGTTCAGAATGTTCCTGAAGGGAAAGGAGCTTTGGGGACACATTGATGGGTCTTCACCTGCTCCAGAGATGGGACAGGACGAAATGATTGGGAGACAAAAGATGCCAGGGTTGCTTCTTGGATCATTGGTTTTATTGAAGCTCATATGGTGAATAATTTGCGTTCTTTTACTACTGCCAAAGAGATGTGGGATTATCTTTAAAGAATATACCATCAAGATAATACAGCATGTCGATTTCAATTAGAACTTGAGCTTAGCAACTTTAGTCAAGGTAATCTTTCTATTATCAGTATTATTCTGGATTTCTGAATTTATGGAGCGAGTATTCTGGTATTATTTATGCAAAGGTTCCTAGAGAGGTTTTAACCAGTCTTCAAGCAATTCATAAAGACAGTTGGCGTGATCAGTTCTTGATGAAATTAAGGCCAGAATTTGAAGTTACTCGAGCTGGATTGCTGAATAGAAATCCGGTTCCATCATTGGATGTGTGTTTTGGTGAATTATTGCGTGAGGAGCAGAGGTTGGCTACACAGGCTGTTATTGGTGCATCTAGGGAGTCATCTGAAATTGTCAAGGTTGCTTATACTGCTCAAGGAAAGAACCGTGGAAAAGGACAGGTGCAGTGCTTTAGTTGCAAGGAGTATGGGCATATTGCTCGTAATTGCAGTAAGAAATTCTACAATTATTGTAAGCAGACTGGACACATTATAAAGGATTGTCCTACTCGTCCAGAAAATCGTCGAATTCGAGGTTTACAAGCTGCAGTTTCAGCCAGTAGCTGCGATTTTCCACCAACCACACCATCTCCTAATGCTATACCTACCATTAATCAGTCTACTGTTACTCCAGAAATGGTACAACAGATGATTTTATCAGCATTCTCTGCTTTTAATCTTCAGGGGCAAGGTAAAAATGTTTCTTCTCCTTGGCTTGTTGATTCTGGTGCATCTAATCATATGACTGGGTCTTCTCATTTGTTACAAAATCTTCGAAAATATACTGGCACACAAAATATTCAAATTGCTAATGGAAATGACCTTCCCATTACTACCATTGGTGATATTGGACCTTCTTTTTGTAATGTGTTTGTTTCTCCTGAATTGTCTACTAATTTAATTTTGGTTGGTCAAATGGTGGAAAATAACTGTAATGTAAACTTCTATCGTGGTGGTTGTCTTGTGCAGGATCAGGTGTCGGGGAAGGTGATCGCGAGGGGCCCTAAAGTGGGCAGATTGTTTCCATTGCAGTTTACTGTTCCTAGTACTTTGTCTTTAGTTTCTAATGTTGTTAACAATAAGGCTGAAGTTTGGCATAAACGGTTAGGCCATCCGAACAATGTTATTTTGAATAAGTTAATAGAACGTGGTTTTCTTGGGAATAAAGTTCAGTCTTCTAATCATATATTATCTCTTGATTGTTCTACTTGTAAATTGGGAAAAAGTAAAATATTGCCTTTTCCAGCTTGTGGTAGTCGTGTTGATACTTGTTTTGCAGTTATACATAGTGATGTTTGGGGTATTACTCCTGTAATTTCACATGGGCAACATAAGTATTTTGTTACATTCATTGATGACTACAGCCGTTTCACTTGGATATATTTTTTGCATTCCAAAGCTAAGGTGCTAACTGCATTTCGCGCTTTTGTGGCTTATGTTGAGACACAATTTTCTACCTGCATAAGAGTTTTACGATCAGACAATGGTGGGGAATATATGTCACATGAATTTCAGGGTTTCTTGCAACAAAAAGGTATTATATCTCAGCAATCATGTCCTTATACTCCTTAACAGAATGGATTGGCTGAGCGAAAGAACCGTCACTTGTTAGATATGGTTCGCACATTACTTCTGCAATCTTCAGTTCCATCTAAATTTTGAGTGGAAGCTTTGGCTACTGCAGTCTATTTAATTAATCGTCTTCCTTCTCAGCAGTTGAATTTTGATTCCCCTTAATATCGTCTATTTCGTATGCACCCTGATTATCATACATTGCGCACATTTGGTTATGTTTTTTTTGTTCACTTGCCTTCTCATGAGCGTCACAAGCTTATAGCTTAATCTGTTCAGTGTGCTTTTATGGGTTATAGTACTGCTCACAAGTGATTTCTATGCTATGATGCTGTTACTAATCGCATGCGTATTTCTAGAAATGTGCTTTTCTTTGAACATGAGTACTATTTTCAACAACATGTTTCTCCTTTGGAATGTGTTCTTCTACCTCACTTTGATGGCATCTCTCGCCCAATTGAACGTTTTCAGCCGGGAATGGTCTATCAGCGATGTCAACCCCCTCCATCATCACATGATCTTCCCAACCCTGATCCGTTGCCATCTTCAGTGACCACTAAAAGAAGCACTCGTGTTCATCGGCCTCCAGATAGGTATGGTTTCTCTGCCACGTTATCTCATGCTATAGTCCTACTTCTTATTCTCAGGCAACTAAACAAGCATATTGGGTCAAAGCCATGCAAGAAGAACTCCAGGCTCTTCAAGAGAATCATACATGGGATCTTATTCCTTGTCCTGCTAGAATTAAGCCCATTGGTTGTAAATGGGTATACTCAATTAAGCTAAGATCTGATGGCTCACTTGACCGATATAAAAGCAAGGTTGGTCGCTCTCGGTTATAGGCAAGAGTATGAACTAGACTATGAGGAGACATTTGCTCCTGTTGCCAAGATGACAACTGTGCGACTCATTCTTGCTATTTCTGCTTCAAAGGGGTGGCCCTTACAACAGATGGATGTGAAAAATGCTTTTTTGCATGGAGATCTTCAGGAAGATGTATACATGACGCCACCATCTGGATTATTTTCTACTACCTCTTCAGATGTCTGTAAGTTAAAGAGGTCACTATATGGTTTGAAATAGGCTCCTCGGGCATGGTTTAATAAATTTCGTGCTGCTCTTTTTAGTTTCTCTTTTGTTCAGAGTCAGTATGATTCTTCCTTGTTCCTGTGCAAATCTTCTAAGGGAATTGTCTTGCTTTTGGTATATGTCGATGACATTGTTATTACTAGCGATGATTCTGACTTGATTTCTCAACTTCAGGAGCGTCTTCAAGGTACCTTTCATATGAAAGATTTGGGTCCTTTACACTATTTTTTGGGCCTTGAAGTGTGTTCTACCAAGGCTGGTATTTTTTTGCATCAACATAAGTATACTCAAGAGCTGATTTCTTTGGCTGGTCTTCAGGATGGTGGTCCTGTTCATACTCCTTTAGAAGTGAATGTTAAATATTGTCGTGATAAGGGTGATTTTCTTTCTGATCCTTCTTTGTATAGACACCTCATCGGCAGCCTAAACTATCTGACTATTACTCGTCCAAACATTTCTTTTGTTGTTCAACAGGTTAGCCAATTTATGCAAGCACCCAGGCATCTTCATCTAGCTGCTGTCCGTCGCATCATCCGTTATTTGCATGGTACTTCTACACGAGGTTTGTTTTTCCCAGTTGACTCTCCAATCCGTCTTGTTGCTTATAGTGATGCTGATTGGGCTGGGTGCTCGGATACTCGACGATCCATTACTGGTTGGTGCATGTTTCTTGGTTAATCACTAATTTCTTGGAAAAGCAAGAAGCAAGATCGTGTATCTAAGTCCTCCACTGAGTCTGAATATCGAGCTATGTCCTCTGCTTGTTCAGAAATCCTTTGGCTTCGAGGACTTTTGGCTGAGCTTGGCTTTTGTCAAGCTAATCCTACACCTCTCCATGCTGATAATACTAGTGCTATTCAGATTACAGCTAATCTAGTTTTTCATGAGCGTACAAAGCATATTGAAGTGGATTGTCACTCTATTCGTGAGGCATATGATTCGTATGTCATTTCTCTACCACATATCACTACGGAGCATCAGACTGCAGATGTGTTTACTAAGGCTCTTTCTAACGGTTGACATCAGTTTCTTATTAACAAATTGATGTTTCTGGATCGCCCAGCATCAATTTGAGGGGGGATATCAGTGTATATATGTATTCCTTATATAGTTTAGCTGATTTTCTTGTATAGTTTAGCTGATTTATAGGCTAACATTTGTTAGTTTCCTTGGTTGATCTTTCCTTTCTTGGTCTCCAATCTCTTGTATATATTCTGAGATTTTCTTGAATGAAAGAGAGCTTTTTTCATCATAAACTTTGTTAACTGGTGTTATTTGTTAAATATATATAATTGAGTTAGTCTGAGATTTTTATTTTATTTTTTGATTTGGTGCTATTCTTTATAGGAAGATGTTTAGGCATTTACAAATGACAAGTGATTATATCCAAGACTATGAATTGATTCTTTTGAGAGCACAAATGGAAGAATTAAAGTAGAAAATACAAGAATTGCAATACTTGCATCAACCTTCAACAATTTATTCATCATAATTTTTTGAAGATTCGTGTTCTCAAAGGGTATCGTAAGAGTCTAGTACCTCCAAATTTCAAGTCCTTCTTGACTTGCTTATAAATAGGGAGAAGCAATTCAGAGCTAAAAAAAGAAGAATGGATGGCTATAATTAATTCTCAAGAGGAAAAGATCAAAAATTAAAAGAATTTATTAAGAGATCAAGAATTGGAAATTAAAATTATGGAATCCAAAGTTGAGTTTTTAAGGATTTCTATACAAAGTCAAGGTGGTGGTAATAAAAAGAATGAATTGAGTCATGTGCCAATGGTGGTTAAGAAAGAAATTGAGTATGGGGTACATGAGTTAAAAAAAAAAAAAGAACCACTCATTGTTGAAGGTAAGTCCTATAGATTGGAGAATGAATTTAAATCTCTTATAAAGGATTTTCACCAAAGGATTAAGAAATGTTCAATTCTCAAGTGGAAGCACTGAATTCGGTCCACTTAGATATTTATTAAGGCTAAAAGAGCCGGTAGAGTTTGTAATTAAAGAACCAAAGTTGGATTCATAATTTTATTAATGATATGGAATTTTCAGCTTTGGTGTACTTTAACAAGTTTCTCTTACTAATGGGAGAAATTGAAAAGCAAAGTCCAGAGAGACCATTATTTTGATCGCAAGGTCAACCTCTAAAGAGTAATGACTGATGTCTAGTAAGTGTAATATATCATCCAGTAATATAGGGAAATATAGATTAAGACCTCAAATACCGTACCTAAAAAAACATGGATTGCTAAGGATAATATCTATGTATGAATTAAATTAATTTGAGATTGTTTTTTAAATATGTTCAATTTAAATACAAAAATTAAACTAAATAAATAATTAAACAAAACGAAAACAAAAATTAAACTAACATGAATTAAGAACAAAACAATAACTGAAATACTCTTGCTAAAGGAACTATCTACCTTAACTTTCATTGTAATGACTTAATTTCAATTGAAACACCGGTAATTATTGAAAAAAACTAGTATTAAAGCCAGATATCTTTATGCAAGAATATCATTCCTAGTATTAAACTCATAGACAATTATAATACTTAGCATAAAAATCTAGTTTTAACTTCCTAAACATTCATTAAACTCTTTTTCAAGTAAATTCAACTTCAGTTTATTCTTAGTTCTTCCTCTCTTAGTATTAATCAATATTACCAATACACAATTACCTCAAAGCCAGAAAACAATCATGTATTGACACTAAAGAATTAATCCAAGAACATGCAAATCATCAACTATGTTTAAACCAATTTTTAGTTATTGAATCAATAAACCAACAATCAATATTAACACAATCAAAGATAAGAATATGCTTAAAATTAAGAAATAACCAACTAGTATTTGAAATTAAAGCTCAACTTAAGTCATCACAATAAAAATAAGGGTTCAAGTATCCATTAGCAAAAGTAAAGAAAACTATTTACTAAACATACTAAAAACTAAAAAAATAAGAAAAAGAAACAAAAATATACAGTTAAAAAGCTTCCTTAATCAACCATTTACAGAAAACCGGAGAAGATTTCCTGCTCCAAGCTTTTGTTCTTTACAAACTAAAACAAAAAACATAAAATTAAAAATAAGCTAAATTTATGTTTAACTACTGAATTCTCTCATGATCTCCCTTGTTCTGGTGTTTTGAGTATCTATTTATAGCTGAAATCTACTGCCTAAAGAAGAAATTTAGCCTTTTATTACTTCCCAATCGAAATCAGAACAGAATTCTAGCTTAATAGAAAGTTACGTGAAAAACTTTATCTTGTGCATGGCCAAGCAACTAAAGAAGAAAAACTCTGCACTGTCATGTATAGAATGGAGAAGAGTGATGCACGGCTAAGTAATGATTTAGGCATGGTGATGCATGGCCAATCATAGAGAAAAAAAGGGATGCACGGCCAAGCACAGTTTAAAGAAGAGATGTGCACCCCCAAGCATCAACCTTCTATACTTAAGCAATTTTCCATCGTTTGATCTCGTTTCACAAGTTTTTCATACTCGGTCACTTGAATTCCTTGCTCGTCGAGTGAAGAGTCTTTGGACTAAACATCATAACTTGTCTGCCATTTTTTACAAAATTATAAGATTGGCCCAAAACTTTTTCTTTCTTTCAATTTAGTCCTTTTTTTTTCAAATTGACCCTGAAAAATACCATAACTTAAATTTAAACCTTAAAATACAATTTCAACCAATTAAACATAAATTAACACTAAACTAACTCAATTAAATATCTAAAATCACACTAAAAACATCATTTAATTCATAATTATCAAATACCTCATATTTAGACTTTGCTTGCCCCCAAGCAAATTTAAACAATCCAACTCCTCAAAATACTCAAACTCAAATAAAGAATCATACATTTCAAAATTAAGCTTAGCAATTAACAAGAGCACTTAATAAAATTTCAATTAGAATAAATTCAAACAAGATGATATGAGTTAGTTTGCTTGTGTGTGTGTAAGACTAAAACATTTTATGCATTTTTCAAAATAAAAAACACCAATATAAATTCATAGTGAAGCTTATAATGATTTTACATCTAAGTGTACAAATGATTTCGTACTTGAAACTCTAGAAACACCATGAGCCTCTCCTTTAGCACTAAATCCAAAGGTCATCTCCGCTAAACAACTCAAAAACAAACCTTAGAATCACTTAGATCTTCCAAATGTTGTAATGGGGTCAAGGTATTGGTTATCGAAGAATAGACAAAAGATCAACAAAAAGAATAGCCACTCTGAGATAAAATAGACTAATATTTCTTAAATTTTATCCCATTAACTTAAAATTAAAGTACATAGCCAAACTTGCTCAACCCTTTTTTTCAAAGTACTTTTAAGAGAAAAAACTATTGATATTCTCTCAAATTCACAATTCATTCCATTTTAAGAATTCATACTTATTTTCCCTTGTAAAATACCCCATATTTTAGATTTTTGCCATATATGCTAGCTTTATTACAATATTTCTTTCTTTCTTTTTTTTCTTTTTTTTTTCTTTTTTTTTCACACTAGAATTGTTGTTGGAAATACAATAATAACATGGGTAATTAGAAGGTAACATTTTACCATTTACTTGACTTCAACAATAGCTCTTAATAATAAAATCAAAAACATCTTACTACACCCATCAATACCCAATTCTCTATGAATCTATCCAATCTTATAGTGGCCAATTTTAGAAGGAAAGATAAAAGTTTTTTAGGCTATATGGTTAATAAATAATGTAACAACAAAAAAATAAATATGGCACGCATTAAGCATACCTCATTTGGCTCAAAATGGCTAACAAGGGACAAATAAACATATAAGTTAGGAAAATAAATTAAGATATGGCTCAACAAGAAAAAATATTACCTAGATCACTTTCTAGCTTATTTTGAGTTACTCCTATGCTTTGAAGGGTGATGAGGAAGGTTTTAGTATTTTAAAATTCATTACTATTTCAATGCATTATTTTTCTTAAGTTAAAAAAATCGGTCTTAAGTGCTCAAAAAGTAGAAACTAACCAATATAAAAAGTAGAAACTAACCAATATAAGCTAAGTCAAATGTCAAACTAACTAGAAATTTATCAAACAACATGCTCATCTTAATGCTAAACAAAAATTTAAACATTATACATTCTAAATTAAAGTTCAATATATTCAATTTTTGAGAAAAAAACTAGGACAAACTAAACTAAATATACCATATATGATAAATGAATTAAACCTAATAACTAACATGTAAAATAAAAACTAAACATGCAAACTAAAAATAAAACAAAACAACTAAAACAAAAACAAACCGACTAAAATAAAATAACTAACACGATTCATAAGTAAGAAAATGAGCAAGGTAAGAGAACTCCCTTAACTTGTTCTTCACAATTTAGTTCAGCTGAGCTTTATCCCCCTCTCTAAAATTTTGTTGTCATCAACAAAGTAGCAAAACTATTAGCTCACTGCATAAATTTGATAAACAAATAAGCGGCTAAGAGAAATGTAAGCTAAAACACACAACATTGGACTCAAAGTGATATTAGCACACACAAAGAACTATAATTAAGCCAAAATGAGACATGAAATTAATGGAATTAAGTGAACAAAATAAACATGCCTTAAAAAACAACATAGTGCAGTAAACTAGGCTAAATAAGCATGGAAACTAAGTGAAAAGATACAATTAGGCCAAACTTGCTTGAGTGCCTAATGCATAATATCAATTAATGATGATTTGGCTTAATAAAATGAAAAGAAAGATTGTAATTAGTCAAGAAAGCAAATATAAATACAATCTCAACCTATATCAAGCCAATAATAAAGTTCAATTTCAAACAATAGGTAGCTAAGAGTAATGCAATGTAAAGAAAGCCTAGCTTAACTCAAAATTAAACTTTAAGTTAGCCTATGTTTAAAAAAATCACACCAATTCATGCACATTAATCTCGGCAAACAAATTGAAGTATTGAGCAAATAAAAAATAAATGAAAAATGCCCCTAAGACTTTAAATTGAGAATTGAAAGCTTAAACATCATTTTTAAGGCCTAAAATGAGCTGTTACATAGGGCAAAGTTTATATATTGAATGTCCATCTTGAAATGAGCTTTCCAAAAACATCTTATAATAGTCAATCGGACACCTGTAGCAAAAGTTATTATCAAAACAATCCATGTCGTAATAAAGACTCAAAACAAGTGATAATGTGCAAGTGATTCATAAAAAAATCAAAAATTGAGGTGCTTAAGTGTAGGTGTGTGCGTGAGTGAGTGTTTTGCTACTTGAGTTAGTGATAAACTATATGGGTGAGTGATAGAGTGGATGTGAGTGTGGGTGAGTGTGTGATGTGAGGGATGGGTAAAAGATAGAAGGTGGAGATGGAAAGGTGGAAGGAGAAGGGAAGAAGGGAAGAAAGAGGACAAGGAAGGTGGGGAAGGTGTGACAGTATAAAGGATTGAGAGGCAAAACAAAAAAAATAAAGGGAGGCAGTAAGTACAAGCACGACCACACATGGGGTTTGCCTTAGGCACGCACGGCGATGCATGGAAGTGGGTGGGTTGATGCATAAGGACGTAAGGGTGATAGGGCAGGTACAGGCGACCAAGCTGGGGGTGTTGGCTGGCGCGCGACTGCATGGCTTTGGGCATGCTAGTGCTTTTCGATCGAGCGACTGGCCATTGGACTCTAAAAACATTTTTCTGGCCTTTCTACTACACTATAAAAATCAACTTTTCTGCACATTAAAGTACCAAGTTAAATTTAATTCACCTTATTTTCTTCTTAACAAAATTTAATCAATCCTTAACAACAACATTAACTCAAAATTAAACCTTCACTCATGTAAATTCCAACTTAACCAATTTATGCTGAAACTCCATCAAACTTGATTTTTGAAACATGTAAACTAGTTTATAGCACAACGTGTATAAAACATTACTCAAACTCACTCAATTGTGCCCTTTTTTTCTAAATTCTCTTCAAGCTCTAATTCAATCATATCAAGCAATATGCAAACCGATCAATCCATTTAATTACATATAAAATCCACTCTTAACCCATGCAAAGTTCTTCTCTAAGTTCATGAAGACTCAAGCAACTGCAGTCAAATTTACATTCAAACAATAGAAATAACTCAAAATCATAATTCTATATTAAGTTCAACTGAGTTGTAATTCCTTTTAATTAGTATCTAAAAATAATATGAGCTATTTGATTACCTTAGAAGCATTTACTAAGTTAAATATGATAATTAAGCATAAAATCATTAGAAATAGCTTCTTTTCAACCCAAATCTAAAACTCACGAATTAAAGACATAACCAATAAATATAAGAAACATGCATTAAACTATAAAAAAAACTATGAGCTAAAACTTAAAAAATAGCAAAACAAATTATTGAAAATAACATAAAAAAACACAAAATCATGAAAAAATTTGACAAAAATTTAAAGAGAAGAGTTAGAGAAGTTCTGGTTTATTGAGTCCCAGCTCGACTCATGTTACTCTAGGGAGGTCGAGCTTGTGATCCAAATATAGGTCTTTCCGGACTTTGCTCTTATTTTCTCCCATCAATAAAAGAAACTTGTCATAGTTCTCCAAAGCTGAAAATTCCAAGTCTTCAATAAAGTACGATCCCTCATTTTGCTCATTAAGAACGAACTCTACCGACTCTTCTAGCCTAAATAAATCCTTCAAGCAAATTGAATCCAGTATCTCCACTTGAAAATTTTTCCCTTCATGCTCCTGTGGTGATAAATTCTCCACAAGGGGTTCTAATACACATTCCAAATAACCATAAGACTTGTCTTCATATATGAATTGTTAATTTTCTTCTTTACCTACCATTAATAAATGATTTATTTCCTTCTCCTTACCACCATCACCTTGAAATTTCATAGAAACACTTAAAAGTTCTAGTTTAGATTCCAACCTTTCAATCCTTCCTCTTAATCCTTTAATAGACTTTTTTGACGCTTAATTAATTCCTATTGAGTCCTTAACTTCTCTTTTTGAATTCTAAACTTTTTCTCTTGATTCCTTAATGTAGCTTCTACCTTATTTTTTTCAGCATAAAATTTCATTTCCTTTGTTATAAGCAAGTAAAAAATATCTTGAGTTTCGGAGATAATGGCCTCTTACGTGGCCCTTCATCCTTCTTTTTTAGCCCAAAATCTCTTATCCTTACTTATAAGCAAGTCATGAAGATGTTAAATTGTTGAGCTACTAGTCTCTTATGAATATTGCAATGAATATTGGAGTTCTTGATTCTCTCTTCTCAAATCTTCCAATTGTGCTCTCACAAAATCATCAAAAGGTGGTGAATAAGGAATTTATGAATGTGCATACATGAGCTTCAATTTAAAGGCAAAAATTAAACAAAATTAAAATTAAAATAACATGAATTAAAAATAAAATAATAATTGAAATACTCTTGGTAAAGGAACTATCCACCTTAACTTCAATTTTAATGACTTAATTTCAATTGAAATATCGATGATTATAGAAAAAAATAGTAATAAAGCCATATATCTTTATGTAAGAATATCATTACTAGTATTAAACTCATACATAAATCTAATACTTAGCATAAAAATCTAATTTTAACTTCCTAAACATTCATTGAACTCTTTTGCAAGTAAATTTAACTTTAATTTATTCTTAGTTCTTCCTCTTTTAGCATTAATCAATATTACCAATACACAATTACCTCAAAGCCAGAAAATAATCATGCATTGACACTAAAGAATTAATCCAAGAATATGCAAATCATCAACTATGTTTAAACCAATTTTTAGTTATTGAACCAATAAACCAATAATCAATATTAACATAATCAAAGATAAGAATATGCTTAAAACTAAGAAATAACCAACTAGTATTTGAAATTAAAGCTCAACTTAAGTCATTATAATAAAAAAAAGGGTTCAAATATCCATTAGAAAAAGTAAAGAAAACTATTTACTAAACATACTAAAAACTAAAAAAAATAAGAAAAAGAAACAAAAAAATAGAGTTAAGAAGCTCCCTTGGTCAATCGTTTACAGAAAGCTAGAGAAGACTTCCAACTCCAAGCTTTTATTCTTTACAAACTAAAACAAAAAAAATGTAAAACTAAAACTAAACTAAATTTATGTTTAACTACTGAATTCTTTCATGATCTCCCTTGTTTTGGTGTTTTGAGTATCTATTTAAAGCTAAAATCTACTTCCCAAAGAAAAAGTTTAGCCTTTTGTTGCTTCCCAATAAAAATCAAAATAGAATTCAAGCTTAATAGGAAGTTACGTCAAAAACTATATCTTATGCACGACCAAGTAATTGAAGAAGAAAAAATATGCAATGTCGTGCATGAAATGGAGAAGAGTGATGCATAGCCAAGTAAGGATTTAGGCATAGTGATGTATGGTGAAGCATAGAGGAAAAGGGATGCACAGCCAAGCACAGTTTAAAAAAGAGATGTGCACCCCCAAGCACCAACCTTTTGTACTTAAGCAATTTTCCATCGTACGATCTCATTTCACAAGTTTTTCATACTCGATCGCTTGAATTCCTTGCTCGGTTGAGTGAAGAGTCTCTCGACTAAACATCATAACTTGTCTGCCATTTTTTCCAAAATTACAAAATTGGCCTAAAACTTTTCCTTTTTCAATTTAGTCCTTTTTTTCTTCAAATTGACCCTGAAAAACATCAAAACTTAAATTTTAACCTTAAAATACCATTTCAACTAATTAAACAATAATTCAACTAAATTAACACTAAACTAACTCAATTAAATACCTAAAATCACACTAAAAATATCATTTAATTCATAATTATTAAGTAACAAAAGTCGAGCTGACACTACAAAAAAATGCATAATAGCGATAAAAATTAACGAGGAAAATAAAATTTGTTGCTAAATACACCATTTAGTGACAACATTGTGATGAAAAATGACTTTTATCGTAAATATTCATAAGGACTCATGGAAAAACAAATATTGCGACAATTTAACGATAACTCAATCTTGTTGTTGCTAAACTTGGGCACCAAAATTTTGATGCAAAAAATAGCGATGACTTTGTGAGCACATAATCCTCGCTAATTTAGCTTAGACTATGGTCCTCGCTAATTTAGTAAGGATTATTCCCTAGCTAATGTTCATTTCACATGGGTTTTAAGGTTTAACTAATTAGCGAGGACATAACCCTTGCTAATTTAACTTGGACTGTGGTCCTCGCCAATTTAGTGAGGATATAATTCTTGCTAATTTAGCTTGGACAATGGTCCTTGTCAATTTAGTGAAGATGATTACATTGGTTTTGAGGTTTAACTAATTAGCAAGGACATAACCCACGCTAATTTAGCTTGGACTATGGTCCTCGCCAATTTAGTGAGGATTATTCCCTAACTAATGTTCATTTCACATGGATTTTAAGGTTTAACTAATTAGTGAGGACATAACCCTCGCTAATTTAGCTTGCACTATGGTCCTCACCAATTTAACGACGACATAATTCTCGCTAATTTACCTTAGACTATGGTCCTTGCCAATTTTGTGAAGATGATTACGTTGGTTTTGAGGTTTAACTAATTAGCGAGGACATAACCCTCACTAATTTAGCTTGGACTATGGTCCTCGCCAATTTAGTGAGGATTATTGCCTAGCTAATGTTCATTTCACATGGGTTTTAAGGTTTAACTAATTAACGAGGACATAACCCTCGCTAATTTAGCTTGGAGTATGGTCTTTGCCAATTTAACGAAGACATAATTGTCGCTAATTTAGCTTGGACTATGGTCCTCGCCAATTTAGTGGAGATGATTACACTGGTTTTGAGGTTTAACTAATTAGCTAGGATATAACCCTCAATAATTTAGCTTGAACTATGGTCCTTGCCAATTTAATGAGGATTATTCCCTAGCTAATGTTCATTTCACATGGGTTTTAAGTTTTAACTAATTAGCAATGACATAACCCTCGCTAATTTAGCTTAGACTATGGTCCTCGCCAATTTAGCGAGAACATAACCCTCGCTAATTTAGCTTGGATTATGGCCCTCACCAATTTAATGAGGATTATTCCCTAGCTGATATTTATTTCATGTTGGTTTTGAGGTTTAAGTAATTAGTGAGGACATAACCCTCGCTAATATAGCTTGGACTATGGTTCTCACCAATTTATATGATTTTGATTTCCAATATTTAAATTGTATTTAGATTTAATTAAATCATTTAATTAAATAAATTTAGATAGTATACTTTTTCGTAGCAAAAATTAAATGAATTAAATTATTATTTTTTAAATTAGCTAAATTGAAATAAATTATTATTTTTACATCCAATAATATCAATTATTATTTAATTATATAATATAAGAACTAAATTGTGAGGATATAGTAAACGCAAAATTAGCTAGAAAAAATCTCTTGCCAATTTCGCGAGATCTGATATGAGCTTGAAAAGCTCATAAATAGTGTGTATGTGTGTTTAGTTTTATTAAGTATAGTATTTAATATTTTGGTATTTTATGTGTATTTTGTTGCTTTTATGTGTTTTGTGTGTTCTTGGTTGTTTTATTTATTTTATAGGAGTTAAGGAATCAATTTGGAGCTTAAATAGGCAAATTTGGAAGCACTAATGAATGAGTGAAGAAGAAGCCCTGTCACGAGTGCTATAGAAGCCATGAGCACGACAAGGGACATATGTCTAGGGCAAGAAATGAAGAAGAGAAAGGTGGAAGAAGGAAGTGTGTCCTGTCGCGCTCCCGCGAGGGCGACAGGAGGTGATTATATGCAGTTAAGCTTGAAAAGTCACCTAAAATGACACCAAGGTTCATCAAGGGTTGCATACCTATGGAGAGGCACTTGAAAGGACTTGATGCTTGAAAATTTATAAATACCCTAGAAGTTATAATCAATAGAGAGATCTATCATTTTTATTTTTCTTATTTGAAAGTGTAATTAGAAAACAATAGTTATAGGTTTTAGTTTTAATTTTATGGCTTAAAGAGAAGGCAAATACAAGGGAAAAGACTACACTTTGTGAAAGGAAAAAGGGTTGAGAGATCCCTTTCTTTTATTTCTAATCTTTACTTCTTCCTTGTTATTATTATGAATTCTTTTTAGGAACTTGAATGTTGTTATTCATATTTAATCATTTCTCTTTCATTTATCTTTATATGTAGGATTTGCTATTAAAACTTTATTAGTATCATTATAAGTTAAGGAAAACGACCTTATATGGCAATTCCTTCTCTGAAAATCATCATAGTGGTTATAAGTAAGAGAGTTAGTGAGAGCAACATCTTTTTGAAAGTTAATAGAAAATTCATTGTCAAAGCATTGTTTGAGAGATCACATGTGGAGATAGTTGTTATAGGTTGGTTTTTATTCTTTAAATGTGCGTTTATGTAATTCTAGTCTAAATGCGAGAGCTACGATTTAGAACCATAAATGCATGTTTAAGGCATAATCTAGTCTAGATGCGAGAGCTGCGACATCGAACATTATTCCAACTTGGCTTAAATGATAAAGATTGAATTATAAATAAGAGAAAAATATCAAATTCCATATTTATGTATATGTTACATTCATCATACTCATAAGTCTTCTTTGATCATCTAGCGTAGTGTAGTGTTAATAATAGTTTTAACTTGCAAATTAATGAGCATTGTAAACAAGATTAAAATCAAGTAGTAATAGTGTACAATGTTAATCAACATTCCTCGTGGGATTGATATCTGAAGTATTATAATCGGTACATCGGTATTTAAGCTTTTAGAAAAAGCATATCAAGATCTATGCCCTAGCAAATTATCCAAATATTTTAGCGGGATAAAAAAGGTGCTAGCAGGATTTATTTTTTCAAAATCCATAAAAACCTTATTCCCTTCTGTTTCACCTCCCTCATTCTATTTATTTACTCATCACTACCCTTTTTCACCTCTATTATTTTTACAGATAAACCTATTCTTGTCTCTTTATTCTTTCCTCTTAGAGCTTGAAGCTAAAAATAGAAATGGCGAGAGTAGCTTCCAGTAATGGGTGGCATGTTTTGTTGCTTGCTTTGCACAGAGTTTAAAGCACAACCCCAATGGAAGATTTGTTGTTGTATGTGAAGATGGTGAATACATCATATATAAAGCTTTGGCATGGAGAAACATATCATTTGGTTTAGCTTTGGAATTTGTGTGGTCCTCAGATGAAGAATATGTTGTTAGAGAAAGTACATCAAAGATCAAAATTTTTAGTAAAAATTTCCAAGTTCATACCCTCAATAGTTTTTTTTTAGTCTTGATTATTTGAAAGATGTTGGAATTAACTAGTACTCCATTGCTTATTATTGCAAGCTTGATTCCTTTTTTTTTTCTTTTTAATGTTCTTATATGTTAGTTCCATTATTCTAAAAAAAGGTGTTGTCTGATTTTGTCAGATCTTTTGGGTTTTCGGGGTGAGTTTGGCTGCTAGTTTGAGAAATAAATTAATATGAAATATTGAAGCCTCTTTGGGGACAATTGCAAAATGAAAGAAATTATGGGTATAGCAGTAGTATATGTACTTGAGTTGGTCTTTTTCTCTCACCATTTGCCTGGTTATATTCACTTTTAATGCTTGATGCTTGACATACTGTGGACGATTATGTAAATGTATATATGTATGTATATATATTGTGAATTTTTAATGGTGAAAGGGGTTGCCAGATTTAAAACCTAAGATCTTTGAACTCCTGTACAGGTAGTGACTATGGGAATAAAAGTCCTGACGGCATATCTTGAATTCTCTAAATTCACGACTTAGTAATTTTTATCATTTTTTTAACATTTAATGGTTTATTTGAAAAATATAGAGTTAATGAAGTTGGTTTATTTCAGGAGAAGAAAAGTGTCCGACCAACATTTTCTACTGAGTGTATATATGGAGGAACTTTGTTGGCAATGTGTGCAAATGACTTCATTTGTTTTTATGATTGGGCTGAATGCAAGTTGATTAGGAGGATTGATGTCACTATAAAGTAAGCAGAAATGCTTTTTGTTTCAATTTTATTGGTTTGTTCAAAATCATCCACTTATTGTAGATTTTTTACTTTTGTTCATGTATGTCAGAACCTTTATTGGGCTGATGGTGGTAATTTGGTGGTAATTGCCAATGACACATCATTCTACATCCTCAAATACAATGTGAGGTTTCATTTTAAATTTTTACTTTTGGATCCATGGATGTTTTCTTACCCTCATTTATAGCGTCCATTTCATGCATGTTTTATAGAACTAAAGTTGATGTTTAATGTTACAACGGGATATAGTTTCATCTTATTTAGACAGTGGAAGGCCTGTGGATGAGCAAGGTGTTAAGGATACATGTTCTTAGTTGCATATATATTAGGTCATGTCAAATTGGTGGCCTTGCCTTGATTATTTGTTTTGTGCCTTGATTATTCATTCTATTAATTTAGGTAACAACCATGTATCATTTGGACCGCCTAATGTACTTGTTAGGTTATCTTGCTCATCAAAGTCGAGTGTATCTAATAGACAAAAAATTCAAGTTTTTTTTATTTTTTTTAAAAATAGTTATTTGTGTTTTCATTATTAACCTCTGCTGACTTAATCTTTATTGCTGTGCAGTGTTATTAGGTACACTTTACTTCTAAGCCTAATTGAGTACAAGACCCTTGTGATGCGTGGAGACCTGGAAAGAGCCAATTATCTTTTACCTTTCATTCCTAAAGAACATCATAATAGGTAAGTATAACATTCTCTGTTGTCAAATAATTCATAATGGATGTTTACCCTTGTCTTCTAAACAATGGGTGTGATTTGATGAGTGGCTTTTTGTAACGACTGTGTATTGGTTGGTGAATGTTGGATTAACTACAAATACTTGTGGAAATATTTCATGTGCAGTTTGGTTAACTGCTTTAGTGCATTTATTTGGCTTGTCATTTTAAGCTTTTCATAAGGTTTCATTGTGATTTTAATTCCAGTAGGCCTTTATACCTTTATGGTCATTTGAATGAATTAAGGTTGTATTTCACATATGACTTGAAAAATTGGTTTGCTAACTTTAGCATCTGCATCATTTGGTTAGTAGCATGATGCCCACATTTTATTTTATATGTTCAACATATTTGTCATTCAATGAGGATGATGAACTCTTATCAAATTGCATAGCTGGCCTCTCATACTACTGAAATATGTTTCATTTCTAATATTTGTCCTGAAATTTTGCACTAGCATAGTATACATCATTGTTGCTACTAAACATAATTTTTGTGTTGCCAGCGTGGCTCGTTTCTTGGAATCACGCGGTATGGTAGAGAATGCTTTGGAGGTAGCTACAAATCCTGATTACAAATTTGAGTTGGTTATACAACTTGGCAGATTGGAAATTGCTAAGGTACGTTCAATCATAGCTTTTATTTCTCAGAGTATGCAATGGATAATGCTAGCTTTAAGTCACTTTAACCTTCTTCTTGATGAATCAATAACCTTGTCTCTGCTTTGATAATCCATGTCTCTCTTTTGTAGGATATTGCCACCGAAGTGCAGAGCAAGTGGAAGCAGTTGGGAGAATTAGCTATGTCAGCTGGAAAGGTAGTCTGCTACAATGTTTGACCTCTTAATTTTCTAGGTTCAGCATATTTTCATAGCCAAAAATAATTGTTTGTAGTACTTTCCCTGTCTTATTGGTGGTATGAACTAACATAATGTTTTTTATTCTTTAATTGGGGAACTCTCCAACAATCCTATCTTCCTAGCAAAGTTTCTAAGATTGTAGCAATATGGAGAAAAGACCTTAGCAAGGTATCTTCTTGTTGAAAAGTATTACCTTTTCATTCAAGGGTGTTATTAGAATAGCTAAACTATTCCTTTGTTCATTGAATCTTGTGATATGATCCTCCTTATTTGTGCAGTTGTATCTAGATAAGTTAATTCGATCTCTTATTTCAAATAAGTTATACACATATATCATCTACCAATGGATGACACTTTCTTGTTGGTACCTTGCAACTTTTATCATTATTGTGTGCTGAACAAACTTTGTTCCTTTGTAGAGATTGAGATGTTAAGCCTATTTCCAACTAACCAAACCATTTAGAGAGTATTGATATAATTGTATCTTCGTGTTTATTGCTTTAATCCATTTTTTTTGTTTTCCTTGAACTTATATATCTACAGTTATATGAGTGGTTTTGGGCCTTCCTAAAGGATGTGAGAATTTTAGGACCTGTGGCAAGCTGCCTATTTTATATTTATATGGGCAAATGTTTCGAATATCTAACACTATAGACACGGAGATACAATTTTTTGTGTATATATTTTTGTTTTTCTTGGCATAAACAATGATGTCATGGTTTGAAAGCATGCTTCATAGACTATGAAAGAATAATCAATGCTAAGTCATTTTTATATTTTTTTATAAAATTTATATAATACTTTAAACTAAATTTGTATTAAGTCATTTTTTTAATTATATAGTTTTATTTATATGTAATAACCAATTAATTTTTATATATGTTATTTTTTATCATATATAATAGTATTTAATTATATTTTCTTATATTTTAGAGTTTATATTTTAATATTTAATATTATTCAAATTTTATTTGATTTAGAATTAAACATGTTAATTTGCAACAAATATCAATTCTATTTTATAATATTAGTTATTAATTTATTGAATATTAATTTTGGCTAGTAATTTATGTTTATTTTGTAATTTTTATTTTAAATTACTGAAAAATATTTGTTACTCAAATCAGAAAAAATTGAAATGGATAGATTAATTAAATGCGATGGACTGATTAATAATTAATAATTTTAAAAAAATTGATATTAATAAATTATTTTTTATAAATAAACGATTAACAGATTCACCCTTAATATTACGGTGTAACACTGTGCACAATTAAATCTCTGAGTTCGCATGGCTTTTTAAAAGAAAATTGACTGATCAATTGATACAACGCCATTCAAAAATCAAAGAGTTACCTCAAATATGACGCCAAAATCAGCATGTTTATTGCCTGTTTTTTATACAAAGTCAGAAACTAGCTAATTTTTTGACATACCATTTTTTTTTTTTATAAATTGCATCAATTTTTTTTGAAAAACCAAAAAAAAAAGGAAATCCCGTCTTTATCAGGTACGATTCCCAGAAACCATAGGAATATTAATAGCAAGTTAGAGTTGGATAGGTTTAAGTTTTTAAGTTGAAGGTCTAATTATTGGACCTTAAACCAGAACTTCCACTTCGTCAATTTCTTCCTTTGGATGTTATAGTTTATTGCTTAAATGATTTGGCAAGTGATTTTTGGAAATGGGATGTTAGTCGATGAGACGATCATTGGTTTTTAATGAGAAAGCAGAATAAATTGAATAGTTTGGCATTTTCGTCGAAGTGGGGATATGGGTTTGCAGCTTTCCTCTTCTGCCAGTTTGGGAAGATTTCCCCCAAAATGTGCATTTTGCAATGAGGCTGTGTAATGTATAGCAATTTCAAAAATGTTGGTTGCGGTTAACGATCATGTGAGCTGATTAAATATTCATCTGATAAAAATCAGCATTCTGTAATGTTTCTACTTGCTTCTGCTGTGAACAATCTGAAGCTTTACCAATCGCTTATGCTCTGCGCTTGCAAAACCAATATCATACCCCTATGAGGTACATTCTCTTTTGGATTAACCTTCCCTACAAATTTGAAATTCTTTTTCAACTTCAAACTTAATATTCAATCAAATGTTATCTAGTGGTCTTATCATATCACCCAAATGGAAAGCCATACATGCACTTTCAAACTTATAGTATGCTGCAATGAATATGACATGAAAATCAGGTGAGGTTTTGTGATTTAGTAAATTCTTTGTTGTTTTTGTCAGATTAATTGTTGTATAAGATGCCTTTGATTCACATGCAATCTCCTTGAACAGCATTGTTTTCCCTTAAGTAGTCTTTAGTTTTTATATATACTGCCTGTGCTACTCAAAGATTGGATAGTATTTTGGTGTTTTTGGGATTATTTCTGTTGATATTTGGAAAGTTCAAAATCACAATCTTCTTCTCTCTTGCAAATACTAGATCTTTAATACGATCATGTTCAAATAAGCATACAAATCCGGAATCTGAATACACACAAGCTTCCTATATACACACACCACACCTCAAAATAAAAAATAAAAATAAAAATAAAAAAAACAAATGCTGATTTTGTATCTGAGTTGTTGATCATTTGTACTTCATTTTGGTGATTGTTGCTTCGGATGAGAAGACTTACCGGTAATGGCTTTTTTAACCTTGATAATTGAATGCTTGACCTTTGATCCTACTCCTGATAGTATATTATGCGATTTCTTGTGTACAACCTTTATTTCTATGTCTCTTGAGGCTTCTACCATTACTGGGGCATCGGAGCCTGAATCATTCTTTTTGCGCTCTTCTCTTTCCTCTTCTTCTTCATCCACTTCTTCTTCTGCCTCTTCATCTGATTTCACCTTCTCTCTCTCTCCAGTTTGTTTTTGAGCTTTTACCTCTTCTTTACTTGCCATCAGTTCACTTTCTTCACTCAATTGTGTTGCTGCATGTTTCTCTCTTCTTGATTGCTGCATCATATCATATAATGAAATCTTGGCTGAATCATTTGACACTGTTTCCTCAATAGCTTGAACATTTTTACAATCCACTGCATGCTTTGTTCCGTATTCAAGTCTTTGTACTTCTGAGTCAGCATCTGTGGTATATACAGGCTGCAAGTCTCTGGCTTCAGTAACTCGAGTAGTTTCTACATTTGGTTCCTGCAACACCTCATGAACTTCTTTCTTGCCAGTTGACGGCAATGTCGCTGGTTCTGTTTGTTTGGATGTCTGGTCTTCCAAAGTACTTTTGGAGGTTTTCTCCTGCTGATGAATGTCCTGGACAATTTCAGTAGCTTCTGCAAGGCCTGCGGCTCCTTCTTTTTGACATGTCTCCACACTTAAATCCTGATAAGGTAGAACATGAAGATGCTACATTTATTAAATTTTAGGCATTGCATTATGATCCAATTGAGAATCAAGTTTAGTCCATTGTTTGTCATCATTAAATTCCAGGCCTAATATGAGGCTTGTTTCACTTTCTAAAAGCAAATGCTAAGCAGAAAATCTATGACATAGATTTGCATCTTATTATAGATCATCATCATATCAGCATGAATTTCAGGACATTTTTTTTAAGAAAAATATGTGTTTCATCCATTTTTCCATCTTTCATGTTTTATAGGCATGGTTTTGACTTTGAGAGGGATGGATGCAAAAATATAATCTAACCTTTTCCTTTGCAGATGTGAATCCCATATTGCCATCGCCTGATATTCCTTCTGCACATTCATTTTCATTGTTCATTTCCCTTTCTTCCTTGATATTTGTTTCTCCTGTTTCAGCTGGAAAATGTTCTTTTACAGTCTCATTCTCCACAAAAGCTTGGTGAAGGCTCGCAGCTGTTCCTTTTTCTGTGCTGATGTGTTTTTCAGTTGTCTCACTTTCATCGGCCTTTGCAATTCCCTCAGGTAACTGTTTTATAGATAGAGGCTTCAACTTTACAGTAATGAAGAAATTACGAAAAAATAATAGTTTCAGTATTGATGGTCTTACCACTCCATTTTGTGTCTCCTTTTCTAATATCTTAGCCCCTATTGTTTCTTCATCAATTAGCTGATGTTCTCGGTGGCTCTCCTTAGTTGCTTCCTTGCCTAGACTCATAGCAGAAGGAGTCTCGGCCTCATTCTTTGCCTCCATGATCTATTGTTTTTTTCCCTCTTAGTTTACAGTTATCAAAAGAAATGTGGAAGACAAAATATGTGAAATACAATAAATTCTGTCTATCTGACCTGTTCATTTGGGACTTCAGTAATCATTTTTTCAGTTGCATCAGTTGCTTGGTCTCCCTTATTTTCCATGGCTGTCTGATCTGTTTTTGCTGCATCTCCTTTCTTGATTTCATGTTGAGGCTGTAGTTTCAATGGTTCTTCTGCAGGCCCATCCTCTGTTTCATGAACTACCTGCGGGCTCTCCTTTTTTATATCATCATGAAGTTGGGGCTCCAATTTCATAAACTCCCAAGGTACCTCTTCTATTGTTTTTGGTGCAATTTTTTTCACTTCGACTCCTGTCATCTTTTCTTCTTTGCTTTCCAAAGCCCTCCTTGAAATGATATGTTCCTGCTCTTCAAAAAGCAATCCAGCTGAAGATGTTTGCTTTTGCTCTTCTAATTTTTCTGTTGGTTCAGGTTGATTAGAAGGAATCTTATCTTCTGCTACTGCTGTATAGTCTTGAGAACTTAAGTTGAATACTAATTCAGGAACTTCTTTAGTTTCTTCTTTTTCATGATCTGTAGGCCCATGTTCTCTCTGGTGTATTTCTTTCAGACTCTCACCTGCATCTTTATCAAGTTGAGATTCAAATGAAAAGACTTTAAGCTCCTTGGGCTCTTCCTTTTGGAGGTAGGCTTCTTCTATTTCTTTTGACTCCATTTTTGGCTCTTCTATTTCTTTTGTTTTCTCTTCTGTACTCCCAATTAAGGCTGAAGTTTGATCTTCCTGTTCCTTTGAAAGCAGCGTATAGGATGGCATCTGGTCCTGCTCTTTGGATTTCTCCATGGGATTGGTCTGAATGGGGTAAATTTCTTCTTTTGCTTTTCTATTGCCTTTTAGATTAGAGTCGGATATGGATAAGGAAGCTTCTTTCTTGTCTTCAATTTCCACTGAAGTTTCACTTGCTTCCTTTGCTGCTTCATTTGGACTCTCTTTTGTATCCTCATTCAGTTCAAGGTCCAGTTTGGAGAACTGGAGCTCCCTGATCTCTTCCTTTTGCCAGCAAACCTCTTCACTTGTTTTGGATTCATCGTCTAGAAATTCCTTTCCTGTTATATTCTCTTCTATTTTCTCGATTTTTGTTGGACTTCCAAGCTCCAGTTCTCCGCAAGGTTCTGTTTGATAGTGCTTTCCTGATTTTCCACTTTGGAGAGTTTGATCATCCACAGCTTCATTTGTAACTGCTGCTTCAAGGTTGTAAAGTATAGACTGTGATGCCATTTCAGTAGCTTCTGCACTTTCTTCTTTTGTATAATTTAAGTTGTGGCCTCTCTCAGTGTTTTCTTCAATTGGAGCATGTGGCATACCTTTCTTCGCTTGGGAAACTTCAAGCTGCCCAGCGTTTTCTTGTTGCAAGCTTCTTTCTTCTATTGCCTCCAATGCAGAATAAATTTTTGGAGATTCATCATTTTCAATTACCACTTTCTCCGTGCTCTCTTCTATGTTCTCAATTGTGGCTTTAGTTTCAAACTCCTCTTCTTTGCCAGGCATTGCTAGAGCTTTTGCCTCATGTTCTTTTCTTATCTCTTCTGGCGGAGCTTGATCAATAATAACTTCAGCTTCTGTAACTGCTTCATTGTCCTGAGAGTTGTATACAATTTTAGAAGCTTCTCTGATTTCTTCTTGAACTTCACCTGTGTGTAGCTCTTCTACATCAGAAGCCTTTCTGCTAGCCTCAATGCCATCCACAGCTACATTTTCCATGGCCAATTTCTTTGGTGTCACTTTTTCTTGATCATCTGTGAAAAGTTGTGATGATAAGTTTGAGGAGTTCTTTTCCAGTGCCATGCTCTCTTGTTGACTTGCATCAGCTTCAGCTGCATGAGCATTGCTTGAATCTGGGGGCATGTTAGACACCTTCATTGGCTTTTCATCTGTCTGAACTTTCTCCAAGCTATGCTCTGCTGTTACCTTCATGACAGTTGTTGCCTTTATTTTGTTGCAAGAACTATCTGTATTGTCTATGATCTTCTTAATCACTTCTGTTGTCTCTTTTGTTGGTGCGGTGGTTAAGAGACCTACATCCTTTTCACAAGTGTCACCTTCGTCTCTTGGTTCTTCCTTTTCATTTGTGACTGTCGTCTCTTTTTTGAAGTTCTGTGCCTCTTGGACCTCCAAGCTTGCTGTTTTTGTTTTTTCATTAGAATCTGTTACTTCAAGATGCCCAGTGATTGCTGAGCTGCCTTCTTTCACCTGATGAAGATTATGATTCAAAATAATGAATTTAAAGCAATAGAATACCAACAATACATCAAACAGTACTATTTCGATGCTGACCTTGTCGATTCTTTCATCTCCAATTGACACAGTGTAAACTTCACTAATGTCATTCTTGTCCTTTTTTAAGTGTTCAACAGTGTCATTACCTTCCTTTTTCTCAACTTCTTTGTCCACCTGATTTGGAAATATAATTAAGAAAACTTAGCCTGGGAGAGTATAGGTAAATTTTTTATGCTTAACAATGAGTCTATTTTCTGACCTTTTCAGGTAAGATGGCATCTTTTATATCCTTTGAATTTTGTGTTTCTTTAATCTGATATTCATCCTGCACTTCTAATTCTTTTTTCTCTTCTGTCTCCTGTTGAGTTTCTAAATATTCTACTGACCTTTGTCCTAAAGATTCTGAAATTTCTTTCTCCTCCAATTTATTTGGGCTGATTTCATTACTTTGATCACTTGTTACGATTTCAGAAGTATGATCAAGCTTCATGCTGGATTCAGCCAATTTTAAGTTCTGTTACACAATGAAAATTTATTAGATTGATCAGAAGTATGATCAAGCTTCATGCTTGATTCATGCCACATTAATGGTCTTTTATTTTAGAGACATGTAGTTTCAATTCAGTGGAATGATTTGCGGAAAAAATCTGTTGAATGAAGGAAAATAAGAAATTTTCCTAGAGTTGTTATGCAAGTATGTTTTGGATACTAAAATTTTTTGATAGCATTGTGAAATGCATTTTTGAGGAGTCCATGAACAGTATCTCATTTGAGCCCATTAGTTATTAATCAAAACAAATTCTATTAGGCAAATAACTTAATTTGTTGTTAGGTCCTGCAAACCAAAAAATGCAATTAAATTGGCTAACCTCTTCCATCTGAATTTCATAATTTTTGGTCCCACTGATATCAACCTCTAGGTTCTGTTTTCCTGCTTCATGTTCTGGTGTGGCCTTTTCTGTTGCATCATTTTCCTTTATGCTAGCTTCAGATTTCTTAACAAAGTCCTCTTTGTCCAGTATAGGCTCCTCCACCATTTTAACTGATACAGAACACTTTAAGACCTCGTCTTCTGTGTTCTCCCTTGTAGCTTTGGCTAACTTCTCTACAGAATCCAATCCATCAGTCTTCACTGTTTCAAATTCCATTTCACTTGTTACTGACTTTTCTTCCACAATTATGTTGTCATCACATGTTTTCCCAGCTACTTTGAAATTCTGCATTATGGATAAGATTATGGTGTTGATTAGCTTTGCTTCTATTGAGAGAGATAATTAATTAGTTGAGTGATAAAATATATGGCAAATACTCATTATTTGAAGATCTTTTTGTTTTACTACCTGAGTGGCTAAAGCATTAGTATCTTTTCTCCCATCAATATCTTTATTTCCTTTTGTTTCGTTCTCTCCTGTTTGTTCACTATTCTGGATAGCTTCAACCTCCTCTGGGATACTAATGTCATCAGCCTTTTCGTTCAACATCCCTGCCTTTGATTCTTCATTGATGACATCTCCTGACAATTCAAGAAACTCTTCTGGCTCATTCCGCAATTTTGGTTCTATAATTTCTTCACCATGTGATATTTCTTTTTCTGTGTTCTTGATAGCCTCTGCTAAGTCAGCATTGCTCTCATTGACTTCATTGGCTTTAATTGGAGATCCGTCATCTTCCCTTTTCTCCTCTGACATAGCTTCAGCTAGATTTGCATAGTTGCCCTCACTTTGTAGACTTTCCTCTTCTTTTACTGGTACAATGCTCTCGCCTGTTGCAAATTCCTCAAAAATCTGCAAAATCAATTGAGATAATAATGAGTTTGTAAACTAACATCTATACAAGCTATCCTAGTTTTTAGTATGAGATTAACCTCTTTGTTGGACATTTCAGCACTGTTTTCATCATTCTGGATGATCTTATCTGTTCTTTCTTCAATAGATTCTTCAGAGGGGCTTTTGTTATTGCAATCATCTATGATATGTTCCTTGGAGATATCTTTTTCTTCAGCCATTTTTGTTTCATTTACTGGGTCTTGGGAGCTCTGACCTATATCTTCTTTGGGATTGTTAGCCACTTCACTTAAAACACCTACCTCAGCTCCTGCAGATGGCACATTATTGTCCTTCCCTTCATCCATTTTGATAGAAGAGTTGTTCTCCTCTTGTTCATCTATGGTCAAAGCTACTGGTACAATTAAGTTATGACCTTCTGGAGTTTGTTGTTCCCTTATCAATGGGGCTTCGGTAGACGAATTGAGGCTTTCCTCATCTTGACTCATTATTTCATTGGCAGAGACTATCTTGGATGTTTCCTGGTCCCTGTCTTTGTTATCCTCTTCTGTCATGGTAATTTTTTCAATATCATCGTCAATTTTGAATGATGATTCCTCCTTTTTCTTCTCCGGTGAAGGTTCTTCTGGAAGATCTTTATCCTCACACATTAGGCTTTCAACATCTTCTGCTGGTGATGCTGGAGTGGTTTTACCAAGGCTGTCATTCTCATTTGCCTCATCTGTAGTTTTTTCTTCTGTTTCTGCTGCCTCAGATTGCTCAGGAATCTGCAAGAGGAACCAATTTTCTAGTCTACAAACAAGACTGTATTTAGAAATCAATAGATCAAGTTAGTGTAGAATTCCATCCTAACCTCTTTGTTTGAATTCTCTGTACTGGCACCATCATTCTCAAAATTCTTTATTGGTTCATCTGCAACAGACTCCAGTGAGAAGCTTCTAATGTTGCTTTCTTTTATGATGTCTCCTTTTTCTGTTTCTTCATCATTTTCATTGTATTTCAGTCTCTCAGTTGTCTCTTCAACAGTTTTATGTTGCATTTCAATGCTTTCTTTGGGTTCATCCTTCTGCAATATCTGTTCTGCATCCTCCGTCACCATTGAGGCTTGAGAAGATGAGTTGGGCCTTTCTTCTTTCTGATTCATCTCGTGGGCAAATTGATAAACTGTTTTTAATGTTTCCTTGTCAATCTCTTTGTTATTCTCTTCTAGCATAGTAATACTGTCAGCAGATTGATCAATTTGGAAAGAAGATTCTTCCTCCTTTTTCTCCTCTGGTGAAGCTTCTGCTGGGATACCCTCATCCTCACATTGTAGACTCTCCACTTCTTTTGCCAGTGACAATGCAATAGCTGCAGCAGGGGTTTCATTATTCTGATTTGCCTCATGCATAATGTGTTCACTTGTTCCTGCTGCCTCAGACTCCTCAAGACTCTGCAGATGGAACAGAAGTTATGTTTCAACAAAACAAGAAGTGTTTTTGGAATAGATAGATCAAGATAGTTTGGAGTTTTCTAACCTCATTGTTTGACTTCTCTGCACTATTGTCGTCATTCTTGAAACTTTTATTATGATTTTGTTCAACCGAGTCCTGTAAGAGACTCGTAATATTACTTTCACTAGCGATATCTTTTTCTTTTTCTATTCCTTCATCCCTACTAATGTCATGTGGGCTGTCAAATTTCTCCTCTATAATGTTATCACCCATTTGGCTTGAAGTTTCCACTTTAATTTCTACAGACATAACATTCAGTGGCTGCTTAATATTTTCATTGGGCGCACCCTTCTGCAATATTTGTTCTACATCTTCTCCTTTTGATGAATCCCTGCTTTGCATGACAACCTCTGCTAGATCAGTGTAACTCTCTTTGTCCAAATGCTTTCTGATGGAAGATGCATCTATATCAATTTCTTCTGCTGATGAACCATCACATGTGTTTAGGTTTTCACCTTGTGAGCTTTCGTGTTCTTTTGTGTTCTTTTGCTCAGCTGTTTCAGCTACCTCAGATGAGTCAAAAGTCTGCGTAAAATGTTACTTGTTCATTTGATAAATAAGCAAAACTAAGGCTCTGGTGAAGATCAAATGAGATGTTTATTTAATGCTAACCTCCACACTGCTGGGCTTGCCGCTGTTCTTTTCACAATTTTGGAAGTTCTCAACAAGTTCTACTTCATCAGATTTTTGTGAGATGCATGCAACATTGTTTTGATCTATGATTTGTTCTTCAGTGTTATCTCCTTTGTCTGCCTCTTTTTCAGGCTGTTGAGAGCTTCCATCTGCCTCTTTTTCCGATGAAAGTTGTAAGAAATTGTTTTTTAGGTTCTCTTCATCAGCAACATCACCGTCCATGATCTTAAGACAATAATGCACTTGTGTTAATAGCATTGACTTGTTGATTTTTTTTTTTTTTTTGAAAAGGGACATAAAAGAACTAAACAGAATGAGACTTAGTTTCTCTGAATAACTTTAATTAAAATTATACCTCTTCGTTTATGACATCGACTGTCTTTCTACTATTTCCTTCAGCTTCCAATGTTGTTGCTGCTTCATGAAGACTTTCTGCTTGAGAGTTTTGCTCAATTGTCTTGTGAAGTGAGGCAGTATTGAAGACTTCTTCAGTATGATACTTACTGGTATCATCACCTGTAGATGTACCAAGGCCATTGTTACTTTCCTTCCATAAATAACGATTATTTACCTACAATTGTAGCATTTTGCGAATTCATGGTTTTTGTAATGGGATTAGGACCCTTTTTTGTTCAAGTGAACATGATGGAATGTGTTCAGGTAATCTCAGCTGCTCAATTTAAGATGAGCGACTGAATCAATAAATAATAATTCACTTTCTAAAATCTAAAATTAATGTTTAGTGAAATCTTAACCATTCATTTTGAATTGAATGGTTGAGATTGGTTGAACATGACCTGTCATGTTGATCCTAATCCTTTATGAGATAATGAAGGGCAACAGTGATGTGTAGGCACACATGAACATTGATGATGAACTAAAACATTTTCTGTAGAATGAGCTACAAAAAATTATTTGTATTGCATAATTGTTTAAAGTATTAATTCCAATTCTGAACGGCTTTTGGAGTTAGATATGCTACCAGAAGATGAAGGAATTACACATGCTCCTTGTGATCACTATGTTATTTGTCTTCATGTGGTGAACAAGGAAAAGAAGGCTTTGTACTCTTATAAAGAATGTTACGAATGACTATAGATCTTATCCTGAAAGCTTGCTTTTGATTTTAATCTCCCTGTTCAATCCCCTTGAAAAGAGGCTGCAACTTTGAATTGCAAAGTATCGCCTAAAATTGCAATATGGTTTTTTTATCTTAATATTATCAAGTGGTCTATAACTTTATAGCTTTTAAAACATGCTTTATTTTTCAACTATATTGTAATTGAAAAACTCACTTGTTGCCAAATCTTGAGCATCTTTCTCACAGGTTTCTTCCTTGTTTTCTGTATCTTCAACTATGCTAATCTCAGCATCCTTGTTATCTAGCATTTCCTTGGACTCTAATTCATATGCCTTCTCCAACTTCTCAGTTTCTGTTTCACTTGTGTCCAAGATTGCCTCTCCTTTTGCCCATGGAAGCTCTAATTCAGTGTTGGTTGTGCTTTGACATGCTTGAGACTCAGTTTCATCATTATTTACCTCTTCTCTACCTGCTACATTTTCTGCATGAACTTGGTATTGAGGTTCAAGGTCAGGGATTTCCTCCACCTCTGGTTCAGTTGATTGAGTCACGTCCAACTCATCAACATTCGTTTCCAGAGTCTCAACCTTTGTAATTTGAATCTTCTCATTCAGCTCTCTTTGGGGATTCTGCAGCAATGCAAGAAAATTTATGAAATTTCGTTTTATAGTTGCCATTACTGATGCTTTAATATCCACTTTATGCTGCAAAAGGAACCAATACAAATATATATGGCCTTGGAACAGAAAAAAAAGTTTACAAAATAATTATTTAACCTCTTCCTTTTGAATTTCATTTCTGAAATCAACATATACTGATGTCTTTTCTTTGTCCTGTTTGTCAAAGCTCTCCTGATTTTCAACAGTTGATTCATCTTTGGCACGTGTAAGTGTTTCAAAGCATTCACTTGAAATAGTTGTATCTGCCAGCAACCTTGGAATAGTTTCAATCGGGCATTCAGCATTATGACTTATCTCATTAGCAGTGATCTTGCATGTTCCTGCGGCCCTGGACTTCTCTAACGTCTGCATAAAAAAGTAAGTTTGTGTAGTCAAAAAAGAAGACTGAAAGACTAGAAACCATGGAGAATAAGGTAACTAGAGTTTCTTGCTAACCATTGTGTTTGACTTGTCGGTACAGCCATCATCATTCTGGAAGTTAACAGGATCTTCTGCAACAGATTCCTCTGCGAGGCTATTAATGTTCCTCCCATTAATGATGTTTTCTTCTTTTTCTGTTTCTGACTCCATTTTACTGTCTTGCATGCTCTCAAATTTCTCTTCTATAGTGTTCTCTTCCAGTTGACCCAAAGTGCCTGCCTCAATTTCTGCAGATACGATGTTCAATCGGTATTCAATATTTTCTTGACATTCATTCTTCTGCATTTTTTCTTCTACATCTTCATCATCCTTTAATATTTCCTTGTGCTCCCCAACCTTTGCTAGCGGTAGCCCTGATTGATTCTCTTTTTCTTCACCATTTATACTTTGTGCAATTTCCTGTTCTTGGACCAATGAACTTTGGAGAGTCGAATCAGGGATTTCATTGCTGTGTTTTGTCTCATGTATAATGCTACCAACTGCTTCAGCAGTCTCAGACTCCACTAAACTCTGGATATTAGATTAACTTTTCAGTTGATGAATGAATAAATCTAAGCTACAGAAAAGACTGATAATATGTTGAGTTTCATGATCACCTCTCTATTGGAGTTCTTTGTGTTCTTTTCATCATTTTTGAAGTTCTTATTTGGGATGTCCTCAACGGCTTCCAGTGAAATGCATGCAGCTTTAGTGTTCTCTCCTTTAGAAATATCCACCTGCTTGTCAGTCTGTTGGTAGCCTTTGACTCTCTCTTCGTTGATTACTTCTGATGAAAGGTTTGTCACATTATCTCTCATCTGTGCATCATCAGTGTCCTTGCTAATGTCTGTGATCTGAGGTCCACAATTCCTTAGTATTGATATATGCAGCTTGATTATAATAGATAAGGAATTGAAAAGAATTTGGGGTGAGCGAGAGCATACCTCTTCGTTGGTGGTGCTCTTGATCTTATCATTGTCTTCTTCATCTTTCAATGCCTTTGCTGCTTGAAAGTTTAGCTCAATTGTCTTGCTCGGAAGGTCAGTACTGTTGATTTTCTCCGAGGATGATTCCTCTGTATGATATTTTGTAGTGTCACCACCTACAGCAGATGTAACAGAATAAACATTCTCTTTCTCACACGTAGAGATAGACATATTGTTATGTGATGTCGTGAATTAATGGCTTTTGTGAAATGAGGAATAAAAATAATGTTTCTTGACCTACAAAAGTTTTGTCAAGGGATTTGTGGTTCATATATCCTATATATGTCATGTAATCTGAAATTCTATTGTTGTAGTATTCATTAGGTTCTAACTGTGTTACAAACACTTGTTAGTTCTAATTTATGCATCTCTGTCTCACCAGCTTCTTCCTTCTTTTGTACATATTCTTTTTTGCTTGTCTCAGAATCTTTAATCTCTGAGTGCTTTTCATCATTCTTTACATCTGCTCTATTTGCATTTGCTTCATGAATTTGGTCTTCAGGTTCAAAGTCTGGGACTTCCCCTAGTTCTTCTTCCATTGACTGAGCCAAATTTTCATTGACATTCTTGTTTGGGGTTTTACGTTCTGTAGTTTCATTCTTCTCATTCAGTTCTCTTGGTAGGGGATTCTGCAGTAATGAAGAAAATTTATGAAACTTTGGTGTTGTAGTTTCCATTACTGATGATTTAATATCCACTCACATGATGCAAAAAGGAAGCAATAAAAATAATATGACTTTGCAACAGAAATATTTAAGAAATATTGATTCAACCTTTTCTTTTTGAAGTTCATTTCTGATATCACCAATCTCTGCTGATGTCTCTTCTCTGTCCTTTTTGTCAGGGCTCTCTTCGTGAATTTTAATGGTTCTGTCATCTTTGGCGCATTTAATTATTTTGAAGCCTTCACTTGAAACTGTTGTGTCCACCAGCAATGCTTGAGTTCCAATGGGGCATTCAACATTCTGATATGTCTTGTTTGCAGAGCTCTCACACGTTCCTGCGGCCTTGGACTCCTCTAAAATCTGCATAGAATAATCAGTTTGTATTCAAAAAAGAAGATTGCAAGCCTACAAACCATGGAGAGTAAGTTAACTAGAGTTTCTTGCTAACCACTGCATTTGACTTGTCAGTACAGCCATCATCATTCTGGAAGCTAACAGGATCTTCTGCAACAGATTCCTGTGGAAGGCTCTTAATGTTGCTCCCATTAATGATGTTTTCTTCCTTTTCTGTTTCTGACTCCATTTTATTGTCTTGCACACTCTCAACTTTCTCTTGTATAGTGTTTTCTTCCAATTGACTTGAAGCACCCAACTCAGTTTCTACAGATATGACATTCAATTGGTGTTCAATATTTTCTTGACATTCATTCTTCTGCAGTTTTTCTTCTACATCTTCATCACCCTTCAATATTTCCTTCTTGTGCTCCCCAATCTTTGATAGTGGTAGCCCCAATTGATTCTCTTCTTCTCCACCATTTTTTATGTAAGATTCCTCATTAATTTCCTCTACTGATGAACCCTCACTTATAGTGGCATTTTCACTATGTGCAATTTCATGTTCTTGGACCAATGAACATTGAACAGTTGAATTGGGGATTTCATCGCTATGTTTTGCCTCACGTGTAATGATACCAACTGTTTCAGCACTCTCAAACTCCACTAAAATCTGCATATTAGATTAACTCTTCAGTTGACAAATGAATAAATCTAAGCCAGAGCAAAGACTGATAATGTGTTTAGTTTCATATTCACCTCTATACTGGAATTTTCTGCAGTCTTTTCATCATTTTTGAAGTACTTATCTGGGATGTCCTCAACAGCCTCCAGTGAAATGCATGCAGCACTGTTGCCTTCTGTGATATGCTCTTTAGTGTTCTCTTCTTGAGAATTATCTGCCTCCTTGTTAGTCTGTCGGTAGCCAGATAGTCTCCCTTCGTTGAGTACTTCTGATGAAAGTTTTGTCACATTATCTCTCATCTGTGCATCATCAGTGTCCTTTCTATTGCCTATGATCTGAGGTCCAAAATGCCTTTGTAATTAATATATGCAGCTTGATGATTATAGATAAGGAATTGAAAATAATTTGGGGTGAGCAAATCATACCTCTTCATTGGTGGTGCTCTTGGTCTTCTCATTATCTTCTTCATCTTTCATTGCCATTGCTGGTTGAAAGTTTTGCTCAATTGTCTCGCTGGCAAGGTCAGTACTGTTGATTTTCTCTGAGGATGATTCCTCTGTATGGTATTTTTTAGTGTCACCACCTGCAGCAGATGCATCAAAATAAACATTCTCTTTCTCACTCGCAGAGATAGACATACAGTTACATGATGCTGTGAATTAATGGCTTTTGTGAAATAAGGAATAAAAGTCATGTTTTCTCAAGCTACCTAAGTGTTGAAAAAGGATTTGCAGTTCATATATCCTATTTAAGTTATGTGATGTTATCTGCAATTCTATATTTCTAGCATTCATATAGTTCTATGTTAGAACTTGGAAGCACTCACTTGTTATTTCCAATTCATACATCTCTGTCTCATGAGTTTCTTCCTTCTTTTGTACATCTTCATTTTTGCTCATCTCAGCATCTTTCATCTCTGATTGCTTTTCATAATTTTTTGGATCTTGTCTATTTGCATTTGCTTCATGAACTTGGTCTTCAGGTTCAAAGTCAGGGACTTCCCCTAATTTTTCTTCTATTGACCGAGTCAAATCTAATTCATCAACATACTTGTCTAGGGTTTCACCTTCTGCAATTTCAATCTTCTCATTCAGTTCTCTTGGCAGGGGATTCTGCAGCAATGAAAGAAATTTTATGAAACTTTGGTGTTATAGTTTCCATTGTTGATGCTTGAATATCCAATTATATGATGCAAAAAGGAAGCAAAAAAATAATGACTGTGCAACAGAAAGGTTTAAGAATTATTTATTTAACCTCTTCTTTTGGAAATTCATGTCTGATAACGTCAATATGTGTCTCTTCCCTATTCTTTTTGTCAGGGCTCTCTTCATGATTTTCAATGGTTGTATCATCTTTGGTGCATGTAACTATTTTGAAGCCTTCACTTGAAACAGTTGTATCCGCCTGTGATGCTGGGAGGGGGGGGAGTTTCAATGGGGCATTCAACATATTCATTTGTCTCATTTGCAAAGCTCCCGCATGTTCCTGCAGCCTTGGACTCCTCTAAAATCTGCATAGAATAATAAGTTTGTAGTCAAAAAGGAAGACTGCAAGCCTAGAAACGATGGAAAGTAAGGTAACTAGAGTTTCTTGCTAACCACTGTGTTTGACTTGTCAGTACAGCCATCATTGTTCTGAAAGTTAGCAGGATCTTCTGCGATAGATTCCTGCAGGAGGCTCTTAATATTGCTCCCATTAATGCTGTTTTCTTCTTTTTCCTTTTCTGACTCCATTTTCTGGCTCTCAGCCCTCTCTTCTACAGTGTTTTCTTCCAATTGACTCAAAGTGCCTGCATTAGTTTCTTCAGACATGATGTTCAATGGGTGTTCAATATATTCTTGACATTCATTCTTCTGCATTTTTTCTTTTACATCTTCACCACCTTTTACCGTTTCCTTGTGCTTCCCAGTCTCTGCTGGTGGTACCCCCTGAGTGAATCTTTTCATCTTCATCATTTTCAGTGCAAGATTTTTCCAAAGCTATTTTCTCTACAGAAGAACCCTCACTTACAGTTGTATTTTCACTTTGCACAATTTCTTGCACTTGGACCAATGAACACTGGAAAGTTGAGCTGGGGATTTCATCACTACGTTTTGCCTCACTTATAATGCTGTCAATTGTTTCAGCAGTCTCAGACTCCACTAAATTCTGCATATTAGATTAACTTTTCAGTTGACAAATGACTAAATCTAGCAAAGATCATAACACATTTGGCTTCATGATTACCTCTCCTCTCCTGGAGCTCGCTGTGTTCTCTTCATCATTTTGGAATTTCTTAACTGGGCTCTCTTCAACCAATTCTAGTGAGATGCTTGCAGTGCCGTTGCCTTCCATGATTTGTTTGCTAGTGTCATCTCCATTAGAATTGTCCACCTGCTTGTCAGTCTGTTGGTAGCCCTCAACTGTCTCTTTGTCAAATACTTCTGATGAAAGGTTTGTCACATTATTTCTCATCTGTTCTCCATCAATTATCTTTCTAATGCCTGAAACCTGAGGTCCATATTGCCCTTGTCTTAATATATGTGGATTGTCAATTATAGAGAATGAATTCAAAATAATTGATCGTGAGCAAAATTTTACCTCTTCATTGGTCGTACTTTTGGTCTTCTCATTGTCGTCTTCATCTTTCAATGCAATAGCTGCTTCATAAGGATTTGCTGCTTGAAATTTTTTGTCAATTGTCTCGTGTAAAAAGCCAGTACTGTTGATTTTCTCTGAGGATGATTCTTCGGTCTGACATTTTGCACCATCATCACCTGCAGCAGATTTATCAGGATCATCATTCTCTTTCACCCACATAGAAATAAACATACAATCATCTTTGTGACATAAGGAACAGCAATCTTGCAGTTCCTATATACTAAATAATTTATGGTCTTGTGATCCCCAATTTTATTGTTCTCCTAGCATTTAGTTCTGGCTATGTTACAACTTGGAAGCACTCACCTGTTATTTCTGATTTATACATCTCTGTCTCACAGGCTTCTTCCTTATTTTGTACATCTTCTTTGATGCTCAACTTAGCATTTTTAATCTCTGATTGCATTTCAGAATCCGATTCCTGAATCTTTTCTGATTTCTCAGTTTCTGCTTCACATCTTTCTGAGCTTGGTTCTCTAGTTACTGCTTCTTTAGCTGATGCAGGATCTAAAATGGTGTTCTCTGTGATTTCAAATGCTTGAGAGTCAGTTTTCAAGCTGCTTTTCCTCTTTTTTTAGCTCCATTCGCTTCATGAACTTGGTCTAGAGGTTCAAACTCTGAATTTTGCCACACCTCCTTAAATTCTGTAAATATTCTTTCTTGTTCCAATGATTGATTCGTCTCCAACTCACTGGAAAGTTTGTTTTGGATCTCAACTTCCAGAATTTTAGTATGCTTATTCAGCTTGGTTGATGGGAGATTCTGCAACAAGAGAGAAAATTTGTGAAACTTTGGTAATATGGTTGTCATTGTTGATGCTGTATTAGTCACTTTTGTGGTGTAAAAAAGATGCAGTGCACATAACTAAAACTTTGGAATTGATAATGGTTTAAGATAAATCTTCTAACCTCTAGTTTTTTAATCTCATCATCGTCAACATCAACAATATCAATGGGTTTCTCTTCTTTCTCCTTGTCAAAGCTTTCTTCCTGATTTTTGATGAGCATATCCTCTTTGGTACATGTCATTGCATCTGCTGCATCTATCTCCTCAGAAACCATTTCCAAAGATGTTTTTACTTCATTTCGTGATTCATGTTGATTGTATTCTGGAGTAATGACTGCATCTCTGATGTTGTTTTCACTTTCTATTACAGAATCCTTGCTCTTGTCTCTGTTCTCTCCTGCTGAAGCTTCACGTATGGCTGCCTCCTCAACTTTGTTTTTTTCACCATCCTCATGTTTCATGAACAAACTGTCAAGCCTTCCCTCATTAGCAGTCTCACCCTTAACTTTTTCAGCTCCACTGCTATCGGCTTCAGGTTTTGTCTTCAGTGCTTCAGTCTTGCTTTCTTGTGAACCACTTTTTGCAACATCCTCCAACAGAGTTTCCGAGACTACTTCATATGCTTCAGCTTTGTCTAGTTCCTGCAAACACAGGTCTTTGGTTTGTATGATAGAAGGATTAACTCCATGGCACTTATCTTGGGTTTCATCTAAAGAGGTGATGCTGTCTTTTGCGCCTTGGTTTTGTTTTGTGCTTTCAACATAGGAGGTCTCTTCTAGGTTGTTTCCCACTTCAGGTTGAGCTCCTTGCGTGCTTGACCTGTCAGTTTCCAATGTGACTGATGGACTGTCAGGTTCGCCTTTGCCATCATCTGTGATTGCAGAACTTTCTTCATTATTGTTATGAATCTCTAAACTTGTTGCCATTATTGAGGAAACTTGTGTGATTGAATCATTTTTGTTGTCTTCATTCCCACTTCCTATGTTTTCTATTGGTTTGGCCACATCAGGAGTCTTCTCCTCATCCAAGTAACTGGAGCAACTATCTGCCTGCTCTCTTTCTACTCCTGAAATTTTTTCTCCATTGCTCTCCATCGATTGTTCTTCACTTTTTCGGGTAGGCTGTGTGCTTGTGTCAACACTGTTGTCCAAGTTGTGGACTGTCAAATCAGGGTTGAGATTCAATGACCCTTCATCCTGCCCTGCGCTTCCCATGAGCACGACAGCTTCATTGCAAGTTTTGAGTTCAGCATCCTTTTCTGATTTCTTTCCTTCGTCATCTTTCCAAGAATCATTAGTTTCTTGTACGACACTTGCTGGGTTCTCTTTCTCTATCTGCTCCTTGTCCAGCATTGTCTTTTCTGCTTGGTATGATATTGTGGCAGCCTGACAAGTTTCCTGCTTTGTGCTGGTTTTTTCATCAGGAACATTTGCAATTGAGGGTGATCCAAGAAAACCTTCACCTGCTGCGACTCCAGCACTTCCTTCAAAGCTACTATGCACAATTTCAACTGCTACAATACTTGCTACTTCCATGTTTTCTGATTTTACCAGGTAATCAACAGTTTCAGAAGGTCGAATTTGTTCTCCTGGGTTCAAATATCTGCCAACTCCTTTTTCCTGCATATACAAAATGATCCAATTACACGTTCTGTAAAGAACGTAAACTGATAAATATTCATGGACTACATAAATAATTAACTGGGATAAATGTTCATAGGAGAAAGCATAGGTGTATTTTAAGTGAAATTGTTTAGATGATCTTGGTTAATTACATATCTGTGTTCTCTAGCAGTCATAAAAATTATGATCCAAAAAATATTTTTCGAATTTCAGAAAAACCCAAGGAAAAGACTATAGACGTGAAGAAAGTACTCCTTTATCATGCCTTCGTTCTGTGTTTATCTTTTTTTTTTTTTTTTTTACTGTTTGAATAAAGATAAATATGCATAGAAGCTTTTTTTGGCAGGAAACAAGGCCAATATTTTTTTGTTTCTGCTTATAATCAAAGAAGGGAAAATTCTACTCCAATCATCTACCTGGAAACTAGATTTGATATGATTCATTGCCCTCCTTACTGATTCATTGACTACTTGCTTTCATATACCAAATGATGTGGATTATTTGTTACAGTTTCCTGAATGTTTCTCTTGATCCTAATACCAGAGAATCTATCATTCTTTGCATAATATAATTTACAGGTGAATAAAGCAAGCAAAGTGAAAGAGCATGCTAGAACAAGGAGTTGATCTGACATACCATTAAAGATATGGACTCCGGAGTACCAGCTTCATCAGCCATTTCAAGCAGAGGCGATCGAACTACCGGCAAGTATTTGATCTAAACTCTCATAAACAAAATTAAAATGTGTATGCTCTGTTGCTGCAACTAAGAGAGTTTTGACACTTTGAATGTGTGGATCATTAGGTACCTGTAATAATCTGGTGATGTTTATATTGCTGAAGTAGTCTTAGAAGTGACAAAATGCCACTTGATATATGCTAATGTATATATATATGAGTTGGCAAGATATAGAATGGCCCTACTTAATGACTAAGCACATGCCTTAGTAAAATTGGATGAATTATTCTTTTAGATTAAATATTTTAACAGGTTTCCGCCAACAGGAAGAAGTTGCCGAGTTGGTTAACTGTTTCCTTTTTGTCAGGAAGCAATTGCATAATTATTGTGGACCTTTCTTAATATGTGTGGCCACAGATTAGGCCTCTTTTGGTAAGAATTTCGATGTTTGTAGGGCAGGGGTCCTTTTCTACTTTAGAAAGGAAATACTATTAAATTTCTATATTTTATTTACCTTTGGCCTTTTTTAGGTCTCCCTATTGAGGCATGAATGTGCAATAGTTGCACTTTTGCATCTAAGAAAAACATATTCCGAAATCCTTAAATTTTAACATTTTTTTTACATTAGACCCCCCCCCCCCCCCCCCACCAAAAAAAAAAAAAAAAAATTCAAAATTTGACATCAAATTTATTTAATTTTTGTCACTTTCTTTAGATTCAATTTAGAAGAATTTGGCAGAATTGAAAGACACATTTTGTTAAATTCGTGTGAGGTTAACTTAAAATAATTGTAGGATCCACTAAAATATAAAAAAATTGTAAGAATATACAATCATTCCAGACATGTAAAAGATGGTAGGTTATTTTTTTTCTTTAATTTGTTATGTCTTGTTGGATATTACTGTAATTTTATTCGAGATTAGCATAGCTTGCATTCTAATTCTGTAAGTTTTGTCTAAATTGGATTTAATACGATTGGGTACGTACGAAAAGTAAAGGAATCCGAGATATATTTTTCCTTGCATCTATTATGGTAATGGTTATGAGCCATTGGCACATGTTGCCAAAAAAGGATCAATTCTATTTATGTTATGAATTTTACATTCTTTTA